>JAUMHQ010000053.1:5707100-5723312 GCA_032361165.1 Enteromius paludinosus | reverse complement strand
TGTCCATGTACTGAACTGTTATTATTCAACCATGCCAAGGTCAATTCAGTTTTCCATTCTATGGCACCTTTAAACATTTCTGTTAATTAAAATAAGGCTGAAATATAAACTTTAATATAAAAACTTTAACCAAATGAAAATGAAAAGTGTTGCCTAGGCAACTAACTGAAAAAGTTTAAGAAATAAAATGTTGAAAAGCTAAAATTTAAGTGTAAGTAAAAACTGAAACTAAACTAAAATTAAAACCAAATTGCAAATAACTTAAATATAAATATAAAAAATAAATGACACTAAGAAAATTTAAACTAAACATGCAATAAAGAGTAAAAATAATTGATATTTTACATAATACTAAAATAACACTACTACTAATTAGTTATAGCCAATCTACTGAGCTGTACCAAAGGGAAGAATGTAATGTTTTTCATCAGACTGCACAGATATTTGCTTTTTTGCCTCTAAAATGGTGTATACCAATAGGGACAACCTAACCAGCAACACAATAACCCGTTGGCAAATAAAAAGCAGTTTTCCATGTAATCCTTTTCACAAAAAATGACATCTGTTTAGAAATAACCATTATTTTTGCACTACCATTTGTTGCCTTTACATAGTGTATAGATCCTCAAACCAAAGCCCATTGCCAAAAACCAGAATTAAATTTGATATATGGCCCTTCATCCTAGGCAATCCTGAGACCTGAACAACATCAGTATCAGAAACGTACAGTTCCTTTTTTCTCTGCTTGACTTTAACTTTGATATGTGTGGCTGCATATCTGCAGGTGGGTGAAGTTTGAGGAAAAGGTCGAGGAGGGTGGGGAGAGATGGAGCAAACCCCACGTTTCCACGCTCTCCCTGCACAGCCTGTTTGAACTGCGGACATGCCTACAGACCGGCACCGTGCTGCTGGACCTGGAGGGCTATTCACTTCCACAGATAGTCGGTGAGCCAGCCTCTTTACTATGGGTGCTTGTCATCTAACGGCGGGCCACTGATGTTTTCAGAACCCTCTCAACCTTTGTAGCACATATCGTCTTGCATACTGAAAACTTTCTCTTTCTCTTTCATGCATTGTAATGTTTTTCCTCTCATACAAGCGTAACTTTCAAAGCCACCCGAGTTAACTTTTGTTTCCTGTAGATGACATCATTGAACGTCAGATAGAGGAAGGGTTGATCGCTCCTGAGCTGAGAGACAAAATCAGCTTTGTCCTGTTGAGGAAGCACAGACACCAGACAAAGAAGCCTATCCATCGTTCCTTTGCAGATCTGGGCAAGTCTGGCACTGGAGGCAGTGAGTGTTCAATCTTTAAAACGGTTCCTGTCTCTCCGGTCATCCCTACACATATTGTGCACAACAGGTTGACAAATGAAGGAATAAATGGACAATATCTAAACTATAGCGCTGCAGTGGAACTGTAGTATGCACTGTTGTACTACATACTACATTTTATCCATCTTCAGGTATAATGCACTGTTTTATATTTGCTTGTTTTTCTCAAAATGACATTTTATCTGAAAATGGTCATTATCTACTCACACGTAATGTTCTGCAGAATCAGCAGAACTCACATTGTTCTTTTTCACACAAAGTGGGTATCAAGCTCAGAAATGGGCAAAGAGGAATTTAATGTAATTTCAGATTATCTATGAAAAAAGACTTGGATTTGACAACTTTTATGCAATGCTTTTGTCCCTTTTGGTGCTGGATTTCCATTGCTCACAATCTAATTTTGTTGTTTATAAAACACTGCCTTTGTTAAATTCCAAGCGAGCATTGCTGGGTAAAATGATGGCTTTAGGTGACAGAAGGGTGAGTAGATAACAGACTTTTTTGGTGAACAGTGCCAATCCCATTTTAGTCCTTTCAGTGGGTTATTTCATTGCTCTCCCTTTTTTTCACAGTTCATTAGCATCAACTTATTAGAAAAACATTGTCTGCTTAATAGTTCATTAAAAAGTTGTAATGTTGCTTGTATCTCATAGCTCGGAGCCCAGCCCGATCCCCTGCTGCTGGAGCAAATTTTAACCGCTCAACAGAAGATCTGCGAAGCAAACAAGCAGCCAACTATGGCAGACTACGTGAGTCCGTATACACCTTTTCATTCTGTGACCCTTGCCTCCATTTTTAATTATTCTACTTATCTAGAAAGTGTCAGCGATCTGTTAGTTTGGTTGAAGAGTTCATTCTGCTTAAGATAATGTGATTGATTTATAATTTGATAGTTAGTTCTCCAACACAGTCTCACTCCAACTCGTCACATTTTGACGTTTGTCGTTTTTCAATGCTCAAGGTACCCCTTTTCAATCACATTTCGACGTGAGGGGTCCTCCGTTGTTTTAAATAGGAAATTCTTTGTGTCTATATGCCGGCGCAATATTTTTTTTATTATTTTATCATCATAATTAAAAGATATATTGGGTAAAAACATTGGCATTATTGCATATATGTAGGGATGTGATTTTTCAATCTAAACAGTCAAAACTGTTTTATTTAAAATGATATTATTTACACATTTATGAGCACGTAACCCAAACCCTGGCCCTAAACCTACCGTCTGTGAATAAAACACAAGATATAGCAGGCAGATACAACCACCGTCATTTATTTGAAAGATATTAATATTCCCAGTCTTCTGACGCAAAACGATTGATTTGTGAGAGGAGTAGACGCGGCCGCTGTCTCCGTTTTCCGTGTACTTCCTGTTTGTGCGCGATTTCAAAAAACGCCGCTTCAAGAATCCTTACGTCAACGTTGGTTGTGAAATGTCAATGGCTCTTGCGTGTCTCGTGATCGATTGCGTCGTGCTGTTGTGAAATACTATTGGTTCTTGTGTATCTCGTGAACGATTACGTCGTGCTACCGGACGCGAGGATGTTCACTGAATGAGATGACAGCGCGTGAACGGAGCGGGATCATTTTTAGTGATTAAAGCCTTGTGTTTTACTCTCTTCTTCACATAAAGACTTCGTATGGCTTCAGAAGACTTGGAATGTGACATGACTTGTATTTATTCTGCATGCAAACCATTACATTAAGCCAAACACCTGAAAATAACGGAGGACCCCTCACATCGAAAAGTGCGTAAAAAGGGGTACCTTGAGCGTCGAAAAATGACCAAGTGTCAAAATGTGACGAGTTGGAGTGAGACTGTGTTGAGTTGTCAGATAGCTGAGTTGTTAAAGTAAAACTTAATAACTCATTTTGAGGAAGCATTTGTATTGACGTTACTGTATATATTTGTGCATGTGTGTCTGCAGGCCACGCTCAAAGCAGGAGCATGAATGATATTGCAGACACACCAAGCACAGACCAGGTGAGTAACATGGTTTCACAGCATGTCTGTATCTACTGTATACAGAATTGTCAAGGAACAAAAGCCTTTGTCAAGCTCACAACAGCAGCTGCAAGGATCTTTTGTATTTGCTTTGAAGCTATTTTTAGCTGTCATGACCAGTTTTCCAGACTGACTTCACAAAAAAAATCCAAGCAATTATAGAAAAGGTCTTCTTTGCTTTCTTTAGCATCATTATATTGAAAGGAGATGTATTTATTTAGTATGATAATAGATTTTTTACAATTTGAGTGAAGTGTATTAACGCATTTTACATAATGTTGATTTGTCTAAACTGTGCTTGTGCTAAAAAGTAAAGTAAAGCATGTATGCTAGTATGTTCTTATGAATAGGTCACTGTGATTATGTGTGGCTCTGCTGATCTGATGAGCCATGATTTGCCGTGGCCTTGTGTCTGGGTCAGTATTGATCTGCCATTGGGGAAACGTGCCATCTAACTTTATGGTCCTCGTGCTATGCTCTCACATGTAGAGGGATCCCCGGGAGCTGTGGTCTGATCCCACTGGAAAATGGTGTCACTGTCTTAGTTTGGACTACGGGTGCACAATGTACAAGGCTACAGGCTCATTCCATGTCGACTCAAATTTTTGATTGTGCTAATATTTATTCTGAGGAAAAATCAATATAGTGATGAAAGCCAAAATATAGAATGTCATAGATGAAGATTTATGCAATCCACTATATTGTAGAGTAATTCCATCAGTTTGCATGTCTATAACTCAAGAAGTATTAAAGATATATGAATGCCTGCCCTCAGCCAGGGAAGTTTGAGAAATTTGGTTGATCTGACGTGGAATGAGCTTATAGCCATCTGTCATGACATTCATTTATAATGTATGTTTTTTGTTTTTTTTTATGTATCCTTGGCAATCAATAGTGGTTTCCTTCAAACACACACACAATTGTTTCTGTGAATTGTGGGGACTTTCCAAAGACCTCTATTATTTTTTACTGACCAAACACCCCAACCCTAACCCTAAACCTGCCTCATATAGAACCTGTTTGCATTGTTTCACTTTCAGATAAACATCATTTTCTATTTTCCTATAGGCCAGTCCCCACAATGTCAAAAATTTCAGGCTTTACTCTCCCTGTGGAGACCTTTGGTGCCAAGAATGTATCATAAATAAATACACACACACAGACATTTGAATGCTAGTGTAAATCTTTTTTTTTTTTTTAATAGCTGAATATTTATATCTAGACTTGCCCATTTAAAACCAATCCTTATTACAGAAATATAGAAAAACCTAATTTCACACCCTGAAAAGGTGTACCAAAACTATTTCAAGTTGTTTAGATAGGAAACTGAAAAGCATTGCTTGGAGGAACTCCAAACTGTTATCCAGAGCTTTTTTGAATAGGCCAAAGTAGGAACCCATTGAGCTTCGTCTGCCAGATAAACCAGCGTAGCCTTTCAAAACTCCATTCTTGTGCATGCCGGACATACAATGTGGAGATGAGATAAAATCCTTCTACATGAGCATTGTAACACTGGGGGACTTGCTTTACGAATTACCAGAGAGAGAGAGAGACAGGAGGAAAGTAGAGAGATAAATTTATACCCGTCGACTGCAACTTATTCATGGGCTTAAGTTGTTTTCCAAGTAATAAAGACTGCAGATGTTTTAGCTTCAAGTAGTACGTATAACTGTATGTGAGAAGTTTCACCGAGTGGAAACAGCAGTAAATCAACTTATGTGGTAAATGTGCAGTTTTAGATCGGAAAACAGAATCTATAATATGATGGAACAGAATGGTTAAATGACATAATGTCCTGTGATAGAATAAAAGGATTAAATTATACCATGAGTCCTGTGATAAAACAAAGAAGATAGAAGACTACATAAGGGTTCTACGATGGAACAGAAGGGTTAAATAACAATACAAGTGTTCTGTAATTTAGGTCTGTACCTAATAAATAATTTATTATTTTGTTTTTCTTGGTTCACTTGATTTCAGCTGAAGAATAAGTTCATGAAAAAAATCCCCAGAGATGCAGAGGCATCAAATGTTCTGGTGGGAGAAGTGGACTTCTTAGAAAAACCCTTTGTTTCCTTCGTTCGGCTGTCTCAGGCCACTACTCTTGGAGGTCTGACAGAAGTCCCAGTGCCCACAAGGTATCAGTTTAGCACAGTAAAAAACAATATATCTGCAGAAAGATGATGAGAACATTTTTTTTTAATGTGTTTTCTCTTAATGGACAGATTCTTGTTTGTGCTACTTGGGCCTCCTGGCAAAGCCAAATCTTACAATGAGATTGGACGGGCTATTGCCACTCTCATGGTGGATGATGTAAGTTTGATTGTTTTGTTTATTATGGAATTGATCAGTTTTATACAGTCTGCAGTAAATTTGTAGCATCCTTGATGATCAGTTCTTCCAAATGAACTTTGGAAAGAAGATAAACATTGCAACATTTAAATCGACAAAAGACTGATTGATTTCATCCACAGCTCTTCAGCGATGTAGCATATAAAGCCAGGGACCGAGAGGATCTGATTGCTGGCATTGATGAGTTTCTGGATGAGGTGATTGTGCTTCCACCTGGAGAATGGGACCCAAAAATTCGCATAGAACCCCCCAAAAAAATTCCCTCAGCGGACAAAAGGTAAAGCTTATTCTTCTGGTGTTCATTCTTTGTTTTGCTTACATATCCTAACATTGAACTTTGTTTCTGTGAGAAGGAAGTCTGTGTTTTCCCTCAATGAGCTGGGTCAAGTGAATGGGACAGCAGGTGGCGGAGGGCCTGTTAGCGAGGATGAGGATATGCCTGCTCCACACGAGCTTGGTGAAGAGCTGGCGTATACAGGGAGGTGGGACTATCCATCCATCCATCCATCCACCTATTTAACCATCATTCTATACTTAATGTTACATCAAAATTGTTCACATTTTTCAAAAATGTCAAGCTTTCTTAGCAAACTTTACAGAAAAGCCAAAATGTTTTTAATTTAAATGTTTAAATGTCCACTTTTTTGACATTTAAATTTGAATTGCAATTTCGCATCCAGTTTGCCACCTCAATTCAAAATTCATTTTAGATTTTGGACAGTTTTATTGCAATTTAAAATGTATTTAAATGATATCTACCATCAAGAATGAGAATTCACCTGCTGATATTCAGTTTCGGAAAGTTACTTTGGAAACTTAATAGGATACAAAATGCAAGTTTCTCTATTTAAAATGTAATAAGTAGTGTAGTTATTTAGATTATTTCAATAATTAACTGATTTGATTTGAAATGATTATTTTTAATTACTTTTATACATTTCTAACTGTTAATCATTTTTTTACATTTAAAGCAGGAAGGGTTAACCTTAAAGTAGCACTCAACACTGATTACGGTTAGATTTTCAAAAGCCTTCATCACTTGAATTAAGATTATAATAATTACATTTAAAAGCACAGCCACAGCATGTTTTTAAAATCAAATCTTTGCATAGCAGTGAATGAAAATAGTCATAACAATGCCTTAAAAAAAAGAAACTAAAGAAAATAAAGCATATACATAAACCTAACTAGGAAATAAAGCAGTTATTAAATAAGCATGTGTCCTAAACTCCTGAAACATAAATTGGTATACATTTATATTCTGTCATTGAATGTAACCTAAAACTGCAGGACTTTAGAACCTGGTGTTCTTGTACTTTGACCTTGCAGAATCTCTAAAACAATTCAGTTGTAAAAAAAACAAACAAAAAAAAAAAAAGTAACTTTTAGTTATTGCTTGAGCTAGGAGCTCAAAGTGTTCTTGCCTTATCTGTCTTTGCAAATAATTGAAAGATACCTTAGAGCTCTGAGGTTCAAGAGAGTTCATATCTTGATCAATATGTCAAAAAAAGAAAAATGTAATGTGCTTTTCAGCACTCTCGCTCAAGGGGCTGTGAGGACTCAGAGATAGAAAATGGGTGCCAGTACTCAGAGCTAATAATCAAGATACAGCTCACCTCTGTCTGCCTGTCTAATACAAGCTAAAGAGGACAGGTCCCTGTTGAATAATGGATTAAACATCTGTGTTTACGGGACAGGTTCTGTGGCGGCCTTATACTTGACATCAAGAGGAAGCTCCCCTGGTACCCGAGCGACTTTTATGAAGGCTTTCACATTCAGTCCATCTCTGCGGTGCTCTTCATCTACCTGGGCTGCATAACCAATGCAATCACCTTTGGGGGCCTTCTAGGGGATGCCACAGACAATTACCAGGTACACACTTTTCTACTTGACACAGAACATGACAGTTTGTTTAAAGTTGCATGTCATCCTCTTTTCTGGAGTATTTTACAAGCACGCTTGTGACCTAGCTTCATCTATAGCTGTCATCTTTTTTCTCGCTCTCTTTCTCGCCTTGTTTCCTTGTCTCTCACACTGTTTAACTCTCTGTTAGGGTGTGATGGAGAGTTTTTTGGGCACTGCTCTTGCAGGAACGGTATTCTGCGTGTTTAGCGGTCAACCTCTCATTATTCTCAGCTCAACGGGCCCCATCCTCATCTTCGAGAAACTGCTTTATGAATTCAGCAAGTGAGCGAGCCATCTGCACCAATTCAACATAAGTCACAGTGTATTATTGAGGACAATTCAGTACAGCATTGATTGCTCACTTTCATCGACCCTTAAAAGACCCTCGTAAATCATGTCTCTTCAACGGATGCAAATAAGCGACTTCTCTCTTGCTCTCTAGTGTGCACGGCTCTTGAATTGATCTCTCTTTATTGTTTTTTAAACTCTCTTTTCCTCAGAAATAATGGGATTGATTACATGGAGCTTCGACTGTGGATTGGAATGCATTCCTGTGTACAGTGCTTGTTCCTGGTCGCAACAGACGCCAGCTACATCATAAAGTACATGACACGCTTCACAGAGGAAGGATTCTCTAGCCTCATCTCCTTCATATTCATCTCTGATGCCATCAAGAAGATGGTGGGGTCCTTCAAATACTATCCCATCAACACAGACTTCAAACCAGACTATGTTACGGCCTACAAGTGCGAGTGTTTGGCGCCAGACCCGAGTAAGTCCATTCTTGGCATAGAGAATGTCAGAAAAAGCAGTCTGAAATGGTGAAGTAATTGACCCTTCGCAGGGAGTATGATTGACGGGCGCTTTGACCATCTATCTGCAGTTTTTGTCAGACATACAAACCAGACTGGAGAGTAGATTAACATCTGCGGACATCTTCCCGCATTTGAAACAAGATACCTTCTGATGTTCATTCTAACTAGCAAAGAGGAAGAGATGACTGGTTCATGTGCCGCTTGAACTGAGGCGCTGAAGCGATCTGTCTCTACACATTAAAGGAACACTAAGCTATTTTTGAAAACAGTCTTAGTTCCAACTCCCCTCGAGCTAAACAGTTGAAATTGACTGTTTTTGAAACTATTCGGCTGATTTCTGGGTCTAGCGGTAGCACTTTTAGCTGCAGCTTAGCATAGATCATCAAATCTGATAAGACCATTATCACCATGCTCAAAAACAGGGGCGGAGTGGGGCACTAAACTCTTTGCAAATAGCCTTGGCCCTATCACCGCCTGTCACTGAGAGACCCTTTAAGCAGGTGCACAGCCAAATCAACCCAACAAAAGGCAACACTATCGCAATTTACTGTTTTCTTACACACGTTGAAAAGACTATGTTATTCAAGGCAATATCAACAAGTCACTCACCTACACATCTCTCTCCATAACGTAACAATTACACTTTTTTATAACAGGGCTGCAAATAAACCAAACCCACCCAAACTAACTTGAACATAAACACACATAACATCCTTAATACAAAAGCCCAACTGTCTTGCTTAAATGACACAAAAATAAGTAAACTCTAAAGAAACACCCATAATGCATCCAGCAGTGACTGCCTTAATTAGACTTGACCTGCGAACGGTTCATTGGATAAACGCATTCCCCATTCCCAAGATGCTTTGCTCTATTCTACATTAGATATATAGATAGATAGATTATAGATTATAGATACTTTATTGATCACCAAGGGGAATTCAAGAACAAACAAACAAATCAAATAGATTTTTTTATTTGTGACCTTGAATGTTCTGCAGGATAAACTAACAATGACAAAGATACAGAGCGTGAGCAACTGATATAAATATTGGTTGGACGTTGAAAGGGAAGAGTTTGTGGGAATTTTTGGTCAGTTTTCGCAGAGAATTGAGTAACGTTAACAATCCTGATAAGCTCAGGCTGGTCGCGTTCGCCTTGTGGCCGCTTGATTTGTGCTCTGCAGCGTAAATCCTTCGTCCGGCCCACTGGGAAAAGTCCCGACTCTCCCGATTGCCACTCCGCCCCTGCTCAACCTTTGCTCTGCCAGATCTGGATTTTTGCCAAATGGATTCGAAAATGGTCAAATTTAACTGAGCCTATTTTCAAAAATAGCAAAGTGTTCTTTAAAAAAACCATGAAACAGTACTATTTAAATTCGTTTAAAAATTACCAAATTTGAAAGCCGTTTCATACCAAGCTGTTTAACACTATAATACACAGTAATCTGCTCTGTCCTGTCTTTCAACGTGTGGTCAGTTTCCTCTTTGCTCCACATTGTATTTTTTACTGTGTGAAAACCTGATGTGTGGTGTGAGATCACCATGGCTTGTTGGAAGTAGCAACAGTAACTAAGGTGGCCGAGTCTTTGCGAAGGGTCAATTAGACTAGCAAATCTGCATTGATTTAGTATGTCGACATTTAATGGTAACACTCTACAATAAGATGCAATTAGTTTATGTGAATAATTTTCACATTGTTCAAACTATTATTTGTCTATGGCACGGTTTCACAACCAGGTCTTAGCTTAAGCCAGGGTTAAGCATTGGTTAAATTATGATATTTAAGCAACTTTTACAAAAATGCCTTATAAGAAACTATTACAGGTGTGCATCTTAGCACAGAACAATGAGACTGACATGTTTTACGATATGTCAGAGCAAGATATTTTCATCAGAGACAGTTCATACATGCAATTTAGGCTGGGACTAGCTTAAGCCTTGTCTGTGAAACGGGGGGTTTATGTTATAAACACTTAAGATTAACTAATGTTAATCCAATTTGTACTTTTTTACATTTATTCATTTGTCAGATGCTTTTATCCAAAGGGACTTGTTTGGGTTGTGTGTAGTTTTCCGATTTAAAATTATTTTAAATAGTAACATTTCAGCATTTTACAATTTTACTGTGTTTGACCAAATAAATGCAGCCTTAGTGAACATAAGAAACGGACCCCCAAACTTTAGCGTATAAACTGCAAAATAAACATGTATCTATGCTGTTGAAGAATGCGCCATTATCGTTTCAGTATTGTTTATTATGTTAAAGAATCAGAACTTATTGTACAGTGTTACAAAGCACATTTCACTTCTGAGTCACTGCACTGTCAATATGCATAAATTAACATGTCCAATAGTAATTTCTTGATTAAACCCAGTTCCTTTGGGTGTTTGAAGGGAACTGGCTGAGTGCATGTGATTACTGTAACTTATTTGTGTTATGTTTGTTTTTGCTGCAAACCCCAAACGTGGCCTCCGATTGATGTGAGTACTCCTCAACAAGCACGAGTTTAAATCAGTCAAATGGCATATTTTTTTAAATGAGTTTGTACTTAGTTATATGGCTTGCAGCTGTGAATGTAAAGTAGCAATGAGGCCTTTTGAAAGTATTTTAGGGACTCTGGATCATGTATTAAAAGCCAACTGAACATTTCAGTGGAGCTACTATACCTGAAGTCATTTACAATTGCCAAAGCTGGCTTTGATCCTGGATAAATCCTTTCTAACAAAGTATTATTCAGATCGTTCTGTTCTGCTCATTCTCCTATCTGATTCTCCCTCTCTCTGTTTGTTCAGTGGCACCAATGATCTTCGATGTTGTAGTCCCAGTGCCAGATAATTCCTCTGCTCTCTTTGGTGTAAGTGCCTCATGTCTTTACCTCACTCACATTTGTGTTAACATCTGTGTTAGCATGAGCTCAGAATAGATTACAGCTTTTGAATGCACTGTATTTGCACTAACTGATTTAATAACCCACAACAATACTTTGTGTTTTTATATTACATCATTATGAAGGAAATATCTATCTGAAGAACAACCAATGAATTTATTTCAAATGGATCCTTTCTTACTGACTTAGGTCTGGTGTATAGCTGTATATTATTATTTTTTGGCCCCGTCCTGTTTTATTCTCTCTTTTTTCTCTTTTTTCGCCATTTATCCACCACACAACCCTTCCATCCTTTGCCGTGTCTACATTCCTCCCTTCTGTCCCCTGACTTTTGCCTTCTTCACAGTTGAATGTAACAGCTCTGGACTGGACTCAGCTGAGTAAGAAGGAGTGTGTGAAGTACGGAGGCTCACTGGTGGGAAAATCTTGCAAGTATGTTCCAGATCTTGCTCTCATGTCCTTCATTTTGTTCTTCGGGACCTACACTATGACTGTCACTCTGAAGAAGTTCAAATTCAGTCGCTACTTTCCCACAAAGGTAAGTGCATTTTCTTTTTTACTCTTTTTTTTTTATTTTTTTTTTTACCAAACTCTTGCAGAAAAACTTGCACTTTTCTGTCTTTGACTTCAACCTTGTTAGTATCTTGGACATGTCCTTTACTCCTTTTCTCTGTTATGCCATATCCCTTGAGACTGACTATAGCAAGTTTAGGATAAATTCTTTATTCTGCATGATCCTAGTAGCTGATGAGATTCAGTAAGATCAGGATTTGAAGAGCTTTATACCTGGAGACTCATTAAAGGTAAACAAGGTCACATGAATGTGATTATGCATGTGAAATATTTATTTAAAGCATGTATTTATGCTGTAAACATTTTGATATATGACAATTTTTTTTAAAGCAATTTGTTGAGTTATTTGACACTGAAGACTGGAATGATTGCAACTTTGCAACTAAAGGAATAAATTAAATTTTAAAATACTAAAATAAAAAACTATCTCTTAAATTGCAATGTTATATTTAATATGTATATGCATATAAACAACCTTGAAGAGGACAGGAAATGTCCAAGATAACAACAAGGTTAAAGCTAAATACAGAAAAGTGCAATTGCATTGTGCTCTATGTCTGCAGCTATACGTTTTATTTGTTCTTTTTCTCTCTATATGTTTTTTTTTCTGTCTAGCTGAGGAAGCTGATTAGTGACTTCTCTATCTTCATGTCCATCATGACGTTTGTGGGGCTGGACATGCTAATAGGTTTGCAAACACCCAAACTCATTGTGCCTACAGATTTCAAGGTAAGCGTGAAAGAAGTCGGAAAACAAACCTGATCTAGATTATTCGTGACTTTTCAATAAAGAGGGTTCTTTGGCTTATCTCAGTGTTGTATTGTTTTTTTTTTCCCTTTTCAAATCACATAGCCCACACGTGCTGACAGGGGTTGGTTTGTGATGCCATTCGGAAAGAATCCGTGGTGGGTTTACCTGGCAAGCTCCGTCCCCGCGCTCCTCGTCACCATCCTCATCTTCATGGATCAGCAGATCAGCGCTGTCATCGTTAACCGCAAGGAAAATAAGTTAAAGGTATCCACAGAGTCAGCAAATTGGATTTTTCCATTTCCACTGACCTCCTCACACTCTTGCTCTGTTTGCTACAGAAAGGTTGTGGGTATCATCTGGATCTGCTGTGGGTGGGTTTTCTGATGGCAGCCTGCTCTTTTATGGGCCTGCCGTGGTATGTGGCGGCCACTGTCATTTCCATTGCTCACATCGACTCACTGAAGATGGAGAGTGAGTCTAGTGCTCCAGGGGAACAGCCGCAGTTTCTAGGTGTGAGGTGAGACAGACATAGACATCTTGTTTGTGGACTCTTGCTGACATCATTCTCACAAGTCTTTCCTTTAATAATAGCTATATATTATAAGATGGTTATTGAGAGTGCGCTATTAAGACATATTGCAGACACGACTGTGATAAAATCTAATTTACATTCAGAGGCAAACCGCATTGCTATTTGAATCATAATTAATCTACATTCCAAACCTCAATAATACAGCTATAAATCATCTGGATACAGTTGAAAATGCTGAAATAAATACATTTGTGTACTGTGTTTGGTGTAAGTCAGCCACTTGCTTTCCACATTTAAAAAAGTAAAAGTTATATGATCATATGTAGGCACTTTGTTATTGTTTAGAATCGTTAAGAAGAAATAAATGCAATAAAACTATGGCTGCGCAGGAAAATGAGTTCTCCACTCACCGCATTTTCCGATTTCAATTTCAGAGAACAAAGACTGACGGGAATCCTGGTCTTTGTGCTGACAGGAGTGTCTATCTTCTTGGCCCCCATCCTGCAGGTGAGCTTGTTGAAATGACAGAGATAATTAATACTGAGTCTGACCTATTATTAATGGTAGATTAGCAATTATTATCATAAAATGTTCTTTGATGATGTCTGTGTGATCTACTCCACAATAGTTGTACTATTTTAAATGGGTAAAGAGGAAATGCACACTGCCGTTTGAAATTTGTGGTCAGTATGATTTTCTAATGCTTTTGCAAGAAGACTTACATGCTCACCAAAGAGTAATATTATGAAACATTCGTGGCCTAATGGTTAAAGAGACAGACTTTTGCATGTTTGATTGCCAATAAATGAAAATATCTAAATTTGATATTGTGATCATTTTTTCATCAAGATCCTTCTGATAGAAAACACAATCAATCCACAGTTTAATCCACCTTTATACTGACTAAAAGTATTGATCTTTTTCCTTTTTTTATCTTACTTGCACAAAACTTGTGCATGTTTATGTATTTAAATTACATTTCTAAGAGTTAAAAAAGAACATAGTAGCCTGAAAGTCATTTTCAACTGGTCAGATGCAATAATGCAAGCACACATACAGCCGTGACATTAAGCTTTTTATTATTATTTGTATTCATGGGTTTTAAATGTAGTTGAAATTAGTTTTTAAAGGTCAAACCTTACTAAACCAATCACTTTTCTTTAAAGGCAAGTGAGCCTGTAAGCACATCAGCACTTGCGGTTATGTTTTTGTGAAAATGATTCCACTTAAACAATGTAATGATGAATCTGAAAAGATTAGGTTAGGTTTTAGCCAGTAGTAAATCGACTATGTGGTGAAAAGTCGGTGTTATTCACCAGAATGGAGACTGAGAATATGAGTTCATGTTTATAAGTAGATTTAGTTATGCATTCATGCTGACTTGAAGTGTAACTGCTGTCGCCGTGTGTTTTTTCTGGTTTATAGTTAATTCCTATGCCGGTCTTGTATGGAGTCTTCCTCTACATGGGTGTTGCTTCTCTTTCTGGCATCCAAGTAAGTGCCTTAGGGATCTAACCTTTTCCCAACCAAACTGCTTGGAACTGTTTATTCTTTTTGACATTCCTATGTTTTAATATCATTCCAAACCTTCAAACTATACAGGGAAAGCATCACAACCTGCACTTTGCATATGAGTGTAACACTCATTTGCATGCACGCTACAACTGTGTTTAGCGATTAGAAATGAGTGATTTCTCCACACTGTGACACTGCAGGGATAGAAGAGCGTGGTGTTGTGGGAATGGATATTTGCAGGCTGGCTGGGTTTACTGAAGCAATTTTGAGCTGCATTTTGATGAGGCTGTCAGACTGCAGTGAGACTTCACCCTCTTGTGTAGCTTGGCAGAGGCCAGGTGCTGCTTTGCTGGGCTCTAGTAGTCTAGTTTAATGTCAGTTAGAGAACAAGAGGAGGACAAAGCCAAAATTATGGACCTCAAGCAGAGACCTTTTGCGATATACTGAATGAATACAAATGTATTTAGGTTCATGCTGCTTTGAGGCTAAATGCTTAAAAGCTGAGATTGACTCTAAATAGTAATGTGCTCTTTTCTACTTAAGCTTTGGCATGTGGGTTTGTGATTGATGATCTAATGTAAGTGAGGTAACCGTAGGCACTAAAAAGGAAGTTACTAAAAGTCAACAATGCTTAAGTCATTTCATCAACCTTTATGACTTTCTTGCTTTCAAGCTTCATTATAGCATCATAAAACATAGTTGATGCTACTGTAGGTTTCTGATGTGTGAGGGAAAGATCAAAATGACATTGTTATTCACTGATAATCTTCCCTACTAGATCTTATCACCGAGTTAGTGAGGAACCAGATCAATTCGATTAGTGAACAAATCATTAGATCGGATCATTATGACTGAACTACTTTGTAAAGTGAATCATAGAATTAAAGCTTTGAGACTGAACCATTTTTTAAAGCGAATCCATTCATTCAGTCGATTCAGATCAGAATCACTTTGTAAAATGAATCAGCTTAATCATCAAAAAGATCTGATGATAAATATCCTATGGTCATTGTTCCTTTTTATTAGCTGGAAAGAGCCATTTTGGTTTGAAATGATGTGAGAGTGAGTAAATAATGACAGATTTTCCAGTTTTGTCCAGTTTGTATGTAATCAAACATTGTCTTTTATAGTTCTGGGACAGGATCAAACTGATTATGATGCCAGCAAAACACCAGCCAGATTTTTCATACCTGCGCCACGTACCGCTGAGAAGAGTCCACCTGTTCACACTGGTGCAGATTATCTGCTTAGCTGTTCTCTGGATCCTCAAATCCACATTCCTCGCTATCATCTTCCCAGTCATGGTACGATAACATTTTATATTGCCACACAAAAAACATAAATGTATATCATGAGTAAAAACTACAGAAGTTTCCATAAAGCTTTCTGAACTTATTACTAATTTAGTATGTAATTCACTTCTTAAAGGGATAGTTCACCCAAAAATGAAAATGTGATGTTTAATTGCTTACCCCCAGGGCATCCAAGATGTAGGTGACTTTTTTTCCTCAGCAGAACACAAACGAAGATTTTTAACTTTA
>JAUMHQ010000053.1:5668722-5694738 GCA_032361165.1 Enteromius paludinosus | reverse complement strand
AATTATGGTATGTTTTAGCTTGATTTAAACCACCATTATTTGGCTGTTAATAAACATGCATATTATGAAAATGATGTGTCCTGTTATTTATCTTTTGGTATGTATTTCAGAAAAAAAATTGTTAGGATTCAGGTGTAGTTGCAAATAGTGATTAATCATGATTAATCCACTGAAAATCATGATTAATTTGATTAAAAATTTTAATCATTTGACAGCCCTAATATATATATATATATCACAATAATATTTGCATGCTGAATTGTGGTTGGTTTATATTCATACATCTCTTGGCATGCTGAATTGTAATTGGCATTGACGCCTTTGCTATCTATGAAAATAGAAAAAAAATAGAAAAAAAGAATGTCATGATTCTGCATTTTATTTATAGAGAAACCAAAGCCTACAATCTAATGCATTAATGCTATTATTTAGCTGCATTCAGGAAATGCAAATCAAGTGTTGTTTTTAACATCACTGTGTCAAAGACCAGGTGGAAGTAGAGAAGACATAAATGATTCAGCTCTCAATGGTTTGTCTTACAGGTGACATTACCTCTAGACTTACCTCAGACACTACTCAGGTGAGCGACCTCATCTCACAAAATGTTAACCTGTTCCTGCGCAGCTTTGTGAAAGCTGTGGGCATCTTCATATTCATGTTTGGGATGTCATGGAAGCTGTCCGTGGTCACCATCATGGGTTTCCCATACATAGCTGTGGTCTCCAAGCTGTATGGAGAGTATTACAAGGTAAGTTATGCACATGCAAAAAATCAACCAATCAATGAGAAATGGTGCATGGTAGTTTATAGCAGCATATAATCTATATTGTTTTATTTTTCACAAACGCAGATTGTCTGATGCAAAAAAAAGATTGACATTCCACACTTTTGATGTTTAACAGAAATTAACCAAAGAAGTTCAGACAGCACTGGCTCAGGCTAATAAAGTGGCGGAGGAAACAATATCAGCTATGAGAACAGTGCGAAGTTTTGCAAATGAAGAACAGGAGGGAGACTCATACAACAGCAAACTGCAGGAGATGTTAGTTCTTAATAAGAAACAAGCAGTTGCCTATGCCTGCTTCATGTGGTCCAGCTATGTAGGTATTTTGCAAGCATATTGAAGCCTTCAATATTTGTTCTCATTCATAAAATCAATTTTTTATTACATTACATTTAATTACGTTTCTTATTTAGGTAATTTGAAGTATATTATATCCAAAAATAAAAATTCAACAGTGGCAATGTGAACAACGATACTAATTTTTGTTCTCTATTTTTATTTTCATTGTTAGATCTCTGAGCTGGCCTTGCATGTTGCAATCCTGTATTATGGAGGCCACCTAGTGGTGACAAATCAGATGAGTGGAGGGACCCTTATTTCCTTTATCATTTATGAGCTGGAGCTCGGAGAGGCGCTCGAGGTATGGTGGTTTTCTTTTATTGTGTGTCTGCGTGATAAATCTGAAACACAATGTCTTACTTTCTGTTGTTTTTACAGAGTATCTCGTCAGTGTACACAGGTCTGATGCAAGGCGTTGGAGCTGCAGAGAAAGTGTTTGAATATATCGACAGGAAACCTAAACATATCCCTGATGGCGAAGAAGCTCCAGAGACATTTGAAGGGCAGGTTGAATTCAAAAATGTGACGTTTGCATATCCAACACGGCCAGAGACGAATATATTAAAGGTAGTTTACTGAAAGTACACTTTAAATAGAAGACGATAAACTAACAGCAAACACCATAACCTAACCAGACATAATGCAGAAATGCTACAGTTTTTTGTTGTTGTTGGTTTCTGACCATATAACATATGTTCTGACTGGCTGTGATTGTGTCACATTGCACCACATTGTCACATTCAGCGTGAACAGATAAATCCCACATATCTGTGTGTAAGGACTGATTAATGGTAATGGTTAACTACAGAATTATTGAGATACTTTATTACAGTCGTGTCCCTGAGCGTAAAGCTTAAACTAAGTAGCTATGGTTGAAATTATTAAGGAGGATTAATGGTTGTAACTTCGAATGCAAGGTTTATATGTTTTCTTGTTAAATTATATGCTAGTGGATCAGTAACAGAATTCCAAGACATGGGAAGAAAACTAAACCCAGATTTTCTTCTCAGAATGTTTCCTTCAGTCTTCGCCCTGGGCAAGTGACTGCACTGGTAGGGCCCTCTGGTGGAGGAAAAAGCTCATGCGTGTGCTTGCTGGAGAATTTCTATGCCCCACAGCAAGGCCAAGTGCTGGTGGATGGTCGACCTGTGAACAGCTTCCAGCACAAATACTATCACTCTAAGGTGGGATATATGCTGAGGCTGATCTGGAGACATTATTTAAGAATTTTTATGTAGTTTTCTGTGCAGCCTGTCTTACATTTTACAGTGGTTACTGATTCAAATGAACTAGTCTAATCAAATGCAAATTAAAGATTTATTTATTTCTTAATTTTAATATAGGTAGCTCTGGTGAGTCAGGAGCCTGTTCTATTTGCCCGCACTGTTCAGATGAATATATCCTATGGTGTACCTGAAGCCCCCATGGAGGCAGTCATTAGAGCTGCCATTAATGCCAATGCACATGACTTCATAACAGGCCTCTCCAAAGGCTATGAAACTGGTTAGTTATTATTATATTTATACTATATTTGTATATTTATTGTGGTAATATATTATATATATATTATGAATTTGTATACCAAAATGTATTTACATTTTTCCATGCTTCACATTTTTGAAATGTGCTTTATGCATTAATGACATTCAAATATTAAAATACATAATTTTTTGATTTTATGTTTATTTTTATTTGACATGTTTTCTACTACAGTTTATGATATATTATATTACATTATATTATATTTATGTTTGCTTTTTTAAATTATACTATATTTTTCTTTTTATATATTTTTTAGATTTGTATATTTATTAATATCATATCACTAATAATCTTATATTATTAATATGAAAAATATTTATATTAAAATTCAATTATGATTTATTATAGACAACAGAGTTTATTATATTATATTATATTATATTATATTATATTATATTTGACACATCTGTTTTGTACCAGAGTTTGGCTGATAATTAATTCATTTATTCTCCATCCTCTGTTATAGGGGTTGGAGAGAAGGGGGCTCAGCTGTCTGGTGGGCAAAAACAGAGAGTTGCCATTGCTCGGGCTCTTATCAGAAACCCTAGCATTCTCATTTTGGATGAAGCCACAAGTGCACTGGATTCAGAAAGCGAATTCATAGTAAGCGACGACTATTTGTTTGAAAGGATGTGGCTTAAGTGGGCTTTTTCAGTCTTGCATTAGACTTCATTTGTGTCATACTTTCTTTCAGGTTCAGCAGGCTCTAAATAACTTAATGCGAGAACACACGGTTTTAGTGATTGCCCATAGACTGAGCACAGTGGAGAGAGCGGATAACATCCTAGTGATCGACAAAGGCTGTGTGGTGGAGCAGGGCCCGCACGCTGAACTCATGGCCAGGGGAGGCCTCTACTGCAAGCTGGTGCAGAGGCAGATCCTGGGGACTGACATAGATGTAGATGTTCACAACCCATCGCCAGCCCCACCATGGAAGCTGGAGGAAGGAGATAAGGAGAGTGCAGAGGACTGTAGCGACACTGAGCTTGAAGCACGCTACTAAGACAAAGTCGAAATGTGCTTAATTTGATTGTATGAAGGCCTTAATCCTAGAGAGATGTTTATTTAATTTTATTTATTCTAATCTGGGGATATATCACATATTTCAAACAGTGCATTACTAGACAGGAGTACTGCACTGAGTAAAGCTTTAAGCAATACATATTTGTCATACTTGAAGTACTGTGCTGTTGTTTCAGATTTAAATAGCACAGATATATCAATAAACTTTATAATGAAAATAAAATGAATTGATGGACAAATAATTGTTTCATGCTTTAAATGTCACATGTACTGCTAATACAGTTAATAGTGTAGTTTATAGTATTAATTAATATTTAGATTTTTGTTATATGCTTTTGTCATTGTTTGGTTTGTTTTTAATGTTAGATTTGAATTTTTTACTTAATTTATAATGTAATATGTTTTTCTATTTTAGTGCTTCAACATATGTATGATTTATATATTTTGAAAGACATAAAATAAATTTTAATAATAATTTTGGAGAGAGTTCGTGAGCATCAAATGAAAAAAACGCTGTTGACGTCACGCATCTCCTCCTGTCGTCTTCCGGCTGAAAATAGCAGCCTTAACGTTACCCAGTCCGACCGCGATCCACAGACAGAGTTCAAAGTGTGCTAGACACCGCTGTGCCAGATATGGCTGGCTTTGAGAATAAGTTAAGTTCTTACACCTTAACTCAGTTAAACGAACTGCTCGAGGATGACGAAAAACTCAAAAAATGTATCGACGACTCGGAAGAGGTACGTTAAGTTTCTTTTTCTCGTGAAGAGCGTCGCGAAGTTACCGTGGCGAGTTGATGTGTGCTTGAAACAGCACCATTTTATACAGAGGCAGGCCTTGTTTATATTTATTCCTTACAAATGTTTGTTTTACACTTACACTTTATTGGGAACTGTTTAAATTTAAACGTTTCTGCGCGCGACTTCAGTTTGGTTTGTTTTTGACGTCGTCGTGGAACATGACTAACGTTAGTTAAGTGTCATGATGACATTAGTTAAACAACATATTTTCAGTCAACCAACCGTACAGAATAATGCCCATGATTGAGGAATATGTATTTTGCCCATTAGTGATGCAAGTCATTTTCTCGTGATCCTGATTTTGTAGAAATTATTACCTACGTTGGACTTTTGTGTTTTTTATTTTATTAGTCATAGAGTCATAGTAGAGCTTCACATATTTTTTCATGTGTTGGGGCGAAGCATTGGGATTCAGAGCATGAGCCTTTATATAATCAGTTTTATGACAAATAATGCTTACAGGAAACAATTGATGGTCTGCAGTATACATATATATATATTTGCAATAACAATACAATAACAATATTTCGGTATCTTAGTGTATTACTATTTTTTTATTAAAATTAGAATTTTGGCAGGTGATTTAGGTCATTAAATTTTTAATCAACCTTTCATATGAATTATTTTTGCTCATGCAGAACCGTAAATGTATTTACATCTCCTGGCTGAGCAAACTGAGCTTTTCCAATGCACACAATATCTGTACTGCTCAGTTTGCTCAGTTGTGTTTGCAAACCATCAAATAGATAGTATTCTGGGCATGTTCACACAGTTTTGAGTTGATTTGACCTCCAAATTCATGGAAAGGTGTCAACCTTGAATCAGTATGTGTGATGAGGGCATGTTTAACCTGGCAGCACTCTCGAAAGGTGATTTTTATCATCCAAGTGCAAAGTGTTTTTACCTGCTTATCTGTTGCTGTTTAAATAATTATATTTCTCAAACATATCCATTCTTTAAACCAGGCTTTCGCTGGAATTGGTGACCGAAAGAAATGGGTTTTTTTCTGGCGTGTTCCTTCAGAAGCCATATATAGGAACATTCCATATGTAGACTGTAATTATCTGCCACATAAAAACAATAGTTACAGACTCTTACACTGGTCTACATGTGTTTTAGAAGGCGATGCGAATGTTGTATGATGAATAGACCAATCTGTAGTAAGATTTGGAGAGAACTAGCCTTATGTAATCAGTTATGAGCAATGATTTGCATTTCAAGCCAGGGTTGGTGCGTTAGCAGGAGAATTGGTTTCAGTATTGTCTGTCAGCGTCTAGTCGATGTGATTTCAGGTCTCTTTGCGTTAGACACTGACTTGTATATTTTGAGTGCTTGTTTGGAGATTTATTTTATTTTTGACCCAATGTAATATATAGCACATCCCGACACAGATCATGTAAAGAGCAAATGTTTTCTGACCTGCCAGCTGATCTAGGCAGGTGTTTGACAAACACCAAATCTGTCACCTCTTCCTGTAATGCACTGACACATGATCTCTAAACTGAAACTGCAGAAGTGCACCTGGCTAAAAGGGAGGAGTCAGGACAGTTAAATACTGTTAAATGTTCCTCATCATGGCAGTCATAGGGTTGTGAGTCACTAGAGGTGGCATGTTGCAATGCATTGTTTCAGTGTTTTCTTGGAAATTAAAATGTGCTTTCTGAAGACTTTTTTTTTTTTTTGGTTATATGTTTCTCTGCATTGTGTACAGCTGGAACCCTTTACCATTGTTTATTAATAATAATTCCTTTTTGGGGCTGTAATGCTGTGCCTCTGTTGCAGCTGAAAGTACATTGTGATCATTCGGTACAAGGAAAGGCTTAAGGTGGGGTGACCTAAATATCAAAAGCTGGCTGATTCAAACCAAATTTGTCCAGAACTAATTTTAAGCCTCTGAACGGATTCTCAATGATGAATCTCTTTTAAATGCATATAAACAAACAATTAGGTTTTTGACTTTAAGAACCCCCACCAAAATGGCCACTATGTATGAACCTACTTAAATTTAATAAGATTGCCATGTCTCTAACTTAACACCTTTGGGATAAACTGAACTGTGTACCAGATCTTCCCATCGCCCACCATCAGCGCCTGACTTGACTTCTCTCCTGTGTCTGAGTGGGAGAAAATCCCTCCTACGTTTTTGTAACATCTACCAGCGAGTGGGAGTTTTTACAGCAGCCAAAGGGGAGGACCAACTCCTTACTAATACTTGTACTATAAAAGTTAAAGGATTACATATGAGTGGGATATTTGCGTTTCTGCCTCTTTTTGGTTTGCATGCTTTTATCTTTTGCATTTTTATATGGTGTACAAAGAAATTGCTGATGATTATTTATAAAACCTTGATACTTTGACATTTGAAACGCTTAGATATGGGCCCCACAAACATATACACTGCCCTTTAGTAATTCTGAAAGTAATGTACATAGGTTATAGATTTAACCTTCGCCTTCCACTACCCACATACCATGTTGTTTACGCTTATCTAGAAATGTACTTGACAGGCCATTCTGTCACCTGGAGCTGCAACTTGATGCTGTGTGAAATTTTAAAAACTGTCATATGAAAACATTTACTCCTGTTACAGATATTATAGTGACTGCAACTTTTTTTTCCACGTTAATCATAGCTGCATTTATTTGATCAAACATACTGTGTTACTATTTAAAATGGCTAACTGTTATCTGTTTGAGGTGTAATTTATTCCTGTTTTGTTCAAGTGTATATATCTTACTGATCCAACTTGTAAATAGTAATATATGTTGATATTACAGTGTATAGACTCACTGTTTGAGTTAACATGTTCTTTGTGTTTTCTCAGATTAAAGGACTACAGCAGAACAAGGAGATGACCCTGGCTAGTAACCGTCTTCTGGCTGAGCAGAACCTTAAAATGCAACCCAGACTTGACCACCAAAAGAATGAAGTGACCAGTCGGTACAGGAACCTACAGGAGCTGTTTGAGGCCTATCAGCTGCGCAAATCCACTCTAGGTAAAATACTAGGATTAAAATATAACCTCTCTCTTGCCTTTCTGTGTAGCAGAAGGGCTGGGCAATTAATCGAAAGGGCAATTAATTAGGGCTGGGCAATTAATCGAAAAGTAATCGATATTCAGAACCTAGAATCGATCAAATTGTTCCAGGTCAATTATTTCAATTACTTTCCCTTTAAAAACACCACCGGGTGTGGAGTCACATGACCCCGCTCCGTTGCGATACCCTACGTTCACACCAGACGCGACTTGCGCAAATAAATCACGCTACTCACGCGTAGTTGGACGCTTGAACATTTTGAGTTTACTCGCTTCATTTGCACGTGAAATTCGCTTCACAGCAAACGCAACCATGTTCACATTTTTCAAAAACTGCGCTGCCAGACATGTACAAGATATAACCTGAAAAGGTTAACATGCTCGTATTTCTTTGTAAGAACTGACATGACAAGATCACTAAGATAACCTCATGCAACCGTTTTCAAATCAAGTTATGCACCCTTCATTCAAAAATCTCTCACTTGTAATATGTGAGCATATTTGCTGTACAAAAATTTGTCAGTGAACTATGAGGGCAAAAAAATAAATAAAAGAATCGTTTGAGTTAAAATGTTCAATTAATCGAGATTTGATTTTAGGCCAAATCGCCCAGCCCTAATAGTGGTTATGTCCTTTATGGACTATTTATGCAATATGTAATTCTGAAAAGCAGAGAAAACAATATGCAAAACGTCCCTCTAGGCATGTGAACATATGATCTTAGTCATCTTTTCCAGCTTCAAGAGAACCCCCTGAAGAGCCTGTTTTTCAGGTTTTACTTGTATTTTCACAAATTCTTAGGCTTTGTGCACCACTTCCCCCTACATGTCTTCTCCTCATGGAAACAGAGGGCAGGACTAAATGGTAGCAGATGACTGTCACAGCTGAAAAGGATCTGTGACTTTAAAGAGAACAGGGAATGGTATTCAGTGCTCCTCTATGCCCCTCTGCACTGTGTGTGTGCTGATATCATGAATAAAACGCCGTCACAGATTACTCTTTGTGACGCGGCGGTTGCCTAGAAGCTGATTCTAAACAGCGGACTAACACACGTTTCATTTTACCGTCTGTACACTCAATGTCATCTGGCTTAGGTTTTGAATTATGGTGTATATCAGAACTGAAGTACGAGTTGGAAGCCTTGCCATCTCTCACTGTCTCTGAGATGGATCTAGTCTCTTATCCACGGTGTTGAACAGGACTGTGTTATAAATTGACTTTTCATTGTGTATTGTTTAAAATGTAAATTTTTTTTTTCCTCCTCCTGTTCAAGTGTGGCAACAGTACAGGTTCTATTCTTTATTCAGAAAGGATGCATTATATCCGTCAAAAGTATTCTTGTAATTCTTTTTTTTTTTATGTTTTACTGATCAAAATATAGTAATAATTTAGCATTGGTAAGCATACAATACTTTTTTCAAAGGCTTATTTAAAATTAAATATTGCTGCTAAACTTTTGAAAGATGGCGTATATAGCGTTTGTTGTTTTGGCATAGAGGAAATAAACACAGTGAGCTGTCAGCTGTGTACAGATGAATAGAATGATAGTGGCTTTGGTGACATGTAGGTAACCCACTTTCCTGGGCTGGGGTGGCTGTCCCACATAAGGATTTACTGGATCTGAACAGCAGCAGTGCCAGTGCATCTGGACAGGGTCGCCGTTCACTTGACCCAGATAAACAAAAGCCCTAGTCTTCAGGCTAAATTGTGTGGTGAGGATTCTGTGTGTACATTAACCGGCTGCCACCCCCATTCCCATAACAACGGAGCAGCTCCGTGGGGGTGTTTCAGCGTGACGGCCCATTCTGATGCTGCTGTGGAGCTGATCTCTGCAGTAACAGTGTGGCTTTGTGCCCTGTGCAATATCGGGAAAAGAGCTCGGAGAGGGGGAAGGAGTATGCCCACACGAACACGGACACACACATTCGGTATTTTCTCTCTTTGTCTGCTCTGTCACACACTTGCATAGAGCACAAAGTAAGCTGAGCTGGCTGTAGACCGATAGCAGTCTCATGATTTGCAGGATGTTTGCAATACAATACAAGCAATGCATTTTGGGATGCAGTATTTCAAGCAGTGTGCTTTGTTGTATGATGTTTATTTAGGCAAATAAAGCAGGTCATTTGGGTTTTTCGGATGTACAGGGAAATTTGCATATTGTGCCCATTTTAATAAGTTGTCTATTGTAGTATGGTAAGTCTGATTGTGAAATGGAAGTCGGGAACAGACAAAATTGATGAGTCATTCTGCATAAAAAACTTTAATTCTGGGCAGAAGTTTTCTCTGCTCTGCAGTTCACATTAAAAAAAATGGGCACTTGTTCATTTTGAAAAATTGATGTCATTCAGGTAGCCACAGCTTCCTGTATCTAAATCAGCCCTAAAGCCCACAACCTGTTTCATCCAGAGTTTAATGTGATGTTACTTAATCCCGTTTTAATAGCACATTAGTGATTGCAATAATGTATTAAACACAAACCATTATTTAAAAGACCCTGCCCCTCCTTTCTTCCCTCCATTTTCATGTGTCCCATAAGAGAAACAGTTTTTAGCTCATGTTAACTGTCAAGTATGATTATTTATACAGATGATAAGTCTGTGACTGATTCTGTTGTGTGTAAGAGAAACAAACATACCGCTGACTTATCAGTTGGTGAAGTGGCTTTACTCACTGTAGAGTTAACAGAAGTTATCATGAATAGTGCAATGTTTGAAGCAGTGCACTGCAGAAAAGAGGAGGGACTAAATACAGTGAATAGACGTAGGTATTGCTGGTTTTGGTCTGACTTGGAGTGAGTTTTAGCAGGATATCAGCTGAGTGTTTAAGAACTAGCCATAAGTCAATAAGACGACAAAAAAAAGGCATTGGTCTCACTGATTATAATGCGAGCGTTCAGGTTTTGTTAAATCATTTGTTTGCAGTGTACACTGGCTTATGTAATGCATTAAAATTAAAAAGCATTTTTACCAGGAAAACAACTGCGATGATAAACAGTAACTGACCTCTTGCAGTATTTACTCTATTTTGGCTAGTAAAGAAACACAGCATTACTCAGCAGGGGTTGGACAACATTTAGACTTATGGATGGTCTAATACAACAACAACAAAACAGTGACACTTTTGAATGTTGACTCTGCTAGGAAAATAAATGTAAATAGATGTAAATCAGCAAAGAGAGCTAGACTGATATGGAATGGAGTATGAGGGGAAAGTGGCCCTTAGGTAATGAATAACAAGCTGTCAAAATGCAGTCTGAGATGTTCGACAGCTTTAATCTGTTATTTTATTCAGAGCTTACTTGCTTATTACTTGTATACTTATGTATATAATATTGGATTGTGACCTCAAATCTCTCAAATTCATTTTGCTCATTGTTTTGCGCTGTGTCTGTTAAGTGCAGAACATTAAATGTTGCTCTCTTGATAATGAATTGCTGTTATATGAGAAGTTGTGTAATTTAAGCATATTAATACATTTAATTAATTTCTGGCGCAAATGTCTGTTGACCTCTGAGAATATCTGACAGGCGTGTCCAGTTGTACTGTGAAATCTGAAGCCATGGCTTCTGAACCTGAAAGGTGAAACACACCCTGTTGATACTTCAGCAAATTTACTCAAGGCATGCACACCAAGTTGGCAGATTTATATTGCGGCCTTTGTTGCACAATGGCTAAAGCCAAAAGGTGCCGTTTTCCTTCAGCCCGAACATGTTTAAAACAAGTTTCAGATACATTTATCCAAAGTGGCTTACGTTGAATTCTTTGAGAATTGAACCTGTGACACCATGGTATACTGCTTGAGCTAGGAAGGCAGTATTTTATTGTCCTAATTTTTCAAACATCTTAATTATAACAAGTTTCTGCCTTTTTGTTCTGTCCCCTCACAGATGACAGATCTGGAAACACTCCCTTAGACACACTCCTTGCACTCCTACAAGCAGAAGGAGCCAAAATCGAGGAAGAAACTGAGGTACATCCATTACCACAAAGCCAAAACATTCTTTAAAGTTGCACTAGATATCTGCTGGGGATTGTTCATGCTATTATGTCTCTCTTTTTAAAATCAGAACATGGCTGATTCGCTCCTCGATGGTGCTACCCCCCTGGACACATTCATCGACGAGTATCAGAGTAAAAGAAAGCTGGCGCACATACGGAGAGTCAAGATAGAGAAGCTCCAGGAAATGGTGCTGAAGGGACATCACATGGCCCTGGCTGCACCTCAGCCCTCTCGTGCTCAGGATCTTCCCTCCAGGCCAGCAGCTCTCCAGAGAGAGGTCAATGGTTCTCCCATGCCGATGCCCCGGCGGGCTCCTCCTCTTCCCCCAGTTAAAGTCACCCAAACTCCTCCTGCTCAGCCCACCGCAGCCGTCTCCTATCCTCCTATCTCTCCGTTTGCTGCTGCCTCTCCATTTCCTTCCACTTCTCCATACCCTCCGATTCCCCCTAGAGTAGGAAACACACCACCCGTTCTTAACCAGGGATACCCCAGCATGTACATGCAGCAATACGCCCCACCTGTGCCCCAGAGACCCCCTCCGCGCATGGCACCCCAGCCAGGCTTCATCATGCAGTGAGCGAGGAACATTACAGTCTATGGAAGATAAAAAACGAAATGCACACTGGACATTCATCCACCCTTTTGTAGGTCCTTCAAGCTGCATGTTATAAAATGGTGTGCGCCAAGATGGAGTCTTGTCAAGTGTAAAATTAACAAGACTTTTCTGCAATCAAAGGGGCATCTGCAACAGGACCTTCAATTTGCACTTTAGACTACTTTTGTATTTGATCAGTCATGGCTGGTTATGGAGTCATGCCGTTTCCGTTCTGCCCTTCTCAGTAGTGTTAGATCAAGTCAAAATTCACATGAGCCTCAGGGGCCTCCATGCATAATGAACATATCAAAGTTCTGTTAGACCATCTAGACGGATATGAAAAGCTATGGTTTGATGTTTTAATATGAAAGTTGTCAAGTTCATGCTAATATGTCAGTTCAACCACTTTAATATCTTCTGGCATTTCATACCTGAAAAAGCTGCTTTAACGAAACAGTAAAGCCTATGCAAACAGACTGAGACCGAACTGTGTTTTTTTTTTTTTAAGGGAGGGGGGGAGGTGTTCTTTAGGTTTTCTCAGACCTGCAGTCAAAGTTGCTGTTTGTTTTTCCAGTGAATCCTTGTAGCAGCAAAACGGAGCTATTTTAATGCAGAACTGAGTTAAAAGTTGAGGAAGTCATTTGGTACTGATGTGGTTTAGAAGATCAGAGCTACTGCTACAACGGAGAGGTCCTTATGTCTCAGATACAAGCACGTTCACGCTGGAAGGAGCTTATTGGCTAGAATTTGAAAGGAGTGTGAGTGAACGGTAGTATGTGTGGGAAAAAATGTGCAAATGAGCTTTTTTTTTTTAAGGCTTAAGCGCGAAAATTTGTAAAGCATACGTGCTTGTACTGTCATTACCATGCATACTTAAACTGACGCTGATGCATAATTTACCATCTTAATGTTTGTAACTAACACCAAAATCTTCCACGTGTTTATTTTTGCCATCTGGTGTGGAGATGTTCATCGGAGATGTGCTTCCTTTCCATAAGCCCCACATTTTAATTGATGTTTAATATATTTAAACTAATGTAGCCATACTATTTAACCTAGAACTTTACTGGTAAAATCTGATTTACCTATACCATCAGGTCTGTTACATATCATATCTTGGTTACTGTCCTCAATATGTAGTGTAACCTTCATTCATGCCTTTTGTTTTCACCCTGCAACTGTTTTCAATATGTATGTTCTGGTTTCTTCATGTGTTTGCCGCTGAAATAGCCACTTTGTGCCTAAGCTGGGTATTAAGATGAAGACTTGTTCTTGCACTCTGGTGAGGAGTGTGTATGTGTGTGTGTCGTATTCCTTCCCTTCCTGGTCTAAAACGGATTTCTATAACAATTAGAAATTTCTTTTGCAATATACATGCTGTTTACACAGGTATCTTTACAAGTGCCCTTTATCTAAATATCGTTTATATTTGACAAGTTAGAACCATAATTACGTTGCCTTACGTTGATTCAGGAGGTTGACATCATAAAAATGTTGTTTGGATGAAGCCCTCTCTTTAATCACTGGTGCTACTACATTCATTTAATGAGCTGTACCAAGATGATGTTAGCATGTTCTGTTTGAATTTAATCACTCAGTGTTTGTCAGATTTGGGTTGGGTATCTGCTTTACGTCAATGCTGATGAGCACTAGATCGAGAGGTGGAATTACTAGGGTTCCTCGTGAATCAGGTTGCATTATGTCTAGACATTGGTTAAAAACCTAATGTACTATGACAGGATTGTCAACCATCTGGAAAAACCAGCTTCCGCCCTTTGTTTGTTTGTTTGTGTATAACATGGTCTTTATCTTAAAAATAATAACGAATGCTAGGTTTGAAAAAGCTGTCTTGGCTGTATGCTTTTGCTGGCAGTAAAATAGCGTTTTGTACTTTCCTAATGTACAATATGCAGACTTAAGTGCTAGGTAATGCTGTTTAATGTGGTAGACCTGGTAAATAAAACTGACATCTCGATTTTAAAGACAATAAACGATATCCCATCAATTTTCTGTGAGTTTAACCTTTCCGTGTCTTTTATTCAGGAATGAGTATGTTCGTTTTAATTACTGAAGATAACTTATTGCTCTTTGTAGAAATCTAATAGGCCCCAGCAAAGAATTTGACTCCCCCTAGTGGATGAAAGTGAGTGCACAAATTGATTCGAACAGATTAAATTTCTGCTGTAATTATGACAGAGGCCCCTAATTGTGCAACTTCGTGCAGTTAAAGTAAATCTTTACATTTTATGAATATTTTAATGCTCTTAGTATAGAGGAAAAATGATGTAATATATTAAAGCAGATTTTTGCATGTACAGGTAATTATAATGAATTATACAACTGGATAAATATTTACAGAGTAAATGTAGTGGGGGTTTTTGCACAGTATTTAATAACAACTATGCATATAATGTAGGTAAATTAATAGTATATTTGAGAAAAAATTTAAAAGCAGTCCAGGTTGCTGGTTTTATAATTCAGAGCAACGAACACTTGAAAATAAATTGCTGAAAATAAATTCTTAATCTCAACAACTGTGTTAAACGGTTACATACAGAGTAGTCGTGTTCGGATACATCAATTCAATCAATTGCATTGGAAATCTTCACATAAAAGGTTGAAAAATGTTATTTCAACAATTAATATGTTAATGACTTGGAGCGTGGAAAAAATCGTACATACCCACATCGACACTCAAATCAGCTGCGGTATGGAAAGAGAAGAGCGACAAAATACCACATCTGCAGTACCGTTTTCAGCCACAGGAGAGGAGCCTCCAAACACTGATAACTATAACGAGAAACCTTTATTTTATGGAATTCACACATCTTTACACTTTAAATTAAATGTTATTTTTAACCCTGTTACATCCATCCCCACTGAATTACATAAAATAAACGCATGATGAGTGAAGTATCAACAGATTATTGTCACTTCAAATTCCCAGTAAAGAACTAAACAATATGAAAGGGTTTAAAGACTAATTAAACACATTTCTAGCTAGTATACAAAGGGACATGGAGTCAAAAATAGGGTTTTTAAGCAGCAAAGGCTCTAAACATTGACTTACAAACACCCTGGACATTGTGTTTTGTGTCTTTAACCACTGCCTGTGCTGACATAACATATATTAGTCTGTCAAAAAGGTCTAACCGTCCGACCAAAACCTGACCTGACCTGCTTGAGTGAAATAGAACTTAGTGGTACATTCACAGTGTCAGCTGCATGCGAGTTAGCTGAAGCCTGTGAGTGCGACTGGGCAGACAGGACTGTCTCTGATCCTGAATCAGATAAATCAGAATTGCCACTTGCATTGACACCAGAAACAGACGTTCCCCCATCTTCAGACAATTCAGATGTGTGATTTACTGGAGAAGCAGGAATGACATCCGCCAGGGATCTGTCAGAATTTCTCCTTGGGTTTGATTGGATTTAGTTCGGACTCATTTTTCAGGTAGGTCCATAACCCAACTAATTGTTCCGTCCCTGGCATCAGATTCTTGAGCTGACAGCGAATGAATCTCACAGTCATTCCCAGCATTGTTACATGAGGACAGTGCCTTGTCTCTCATCGTCACAAATTTATCTAATGTCACGCTACTGCGGCTGTCCTCTTCAAGCTCAGACACTTCTGCATCCCTCTCCAAATATTCCTCCTCCACCACAGACAAAGAATGGACTGTAGGTGGCCTCCAACAAGAGTTGGATACAACGGAAAGCTGATCAGACAGGAGGTTCTCCACATTCACTGGTAAGGAATTTACCAACATTAACACTTTTTCCTGACCAGTAGATGGATTACGGATCCTGTAAGTGTGGGTGTCTGGTTTACAATCCACAAGAGTGAAAACTGTTGGCTCCCACCTGTCGGTGACTTTCTTTTTGCCAGGAGTACTTGATCACCTATTTCGATAACCAATCCTTTCACCTTACGGTGGTATAACTCAGCACGTCTATTCTGCTCTTTTGTTGCATGTTTTTGTGCAATCAGAGATGCTTCTTTTAGATCTTTGACCAGACTGGTCACAAATGTATCACAGCTTGTTACAGCAGGATCATTCAAAACTGAATGAAAAAGAACATCAATGGGCAGACGAGGCACATGGCCAAACATCACATAAAAGGGAGCATAACCTGTCGTTTTTTTGATAGTGCATAGTTTGCAATCGTCTCTAAGCCAATCTGGTGACAAAACTCTGATCGTATTTCCAAGGGTTCGGTTAAAGCGTTCTTCACTCATGTTACCCATAGGGTGATACAGCGTTGCGCGTGCCTTGTTCCCCACAGAAACCCTTAGAAGCTTACGAATCAACTTGCTCTGAAAAGATCGACCTTGGTCACAATGAATCCATTCTGGGAGGCCATAAACACAAAAGTACCTGTCCCATAGAACCCTGGCAACCTGTTTGGCAGACTGGTCTTTGCACACAAAAGCTTGTGCCAGTCTTGTGAAATGATCACCACCAAGACATTAACAGACTTATTTCTAGAATCGTCTGCTTACAGTGCACACAGTCTCTTACAGTTCGGTCCATGTTCAACCAAAAGAACCGCTGTCTTGCAAAGCTAATAGTCCGAGACTGACCTTGATGGCCACAGTCATCATGAATTCCTTTCAGAATCACATTTACCAGAGACTCAGGGACAACATACTGTGTATGCCAGCAGTATGTCCTGTCCTACAGACATCATTTGAGGTAGTTCATCAACGATAGTAATAGCCCATGCCCTGGCCCCCATATTCCACTGGACATGCCAATCCAATGTGGCACAGACTTCTGACATCTTCTGACATCAGTTTTCGACAAATGGCATTTGGCTTGGAGCATCCGCCACAGTGTTTTGGGGACCCGGCACATACTTGTTAAAGTTGTAGGCTGCCAGTTTAGCCACCCAGCGTTGTTCACAGCAATCAAGTTTGGGTTTTGTAAGTATATGGGCCAAAGGATTATTGTCAGTCAAGACGGTGAAGTCCTGGCCTTTGAGCCAATGACTGAACTGGACTGGTAGATTGCTTAATTATCTCCTTTTCTTTCATTTCGGTCAGTACCTGCCGCAGTTTTTGATTCTGACTGCGTGCTACTTATCTGAATGGAAGCCTGATCGGGTCTAGTGTCTGAGAGATGGATCCTGTGTACGAAGCCCTTAGCTTTTCCACAATCCAGATGGCTATGTGCAAAGACATCTTCAATAACTCAGAATCAGGTTTACCAACCGCTGCTTACATGCATCTGAAAAGTCAGTGTCAAGACTGTCCATACCGACTGACTTAAGTCGCTTGCTCATAGGTAAAGCATCAGCTGTTTCATTAGACAAACTTGATGGACAGCCGAGTTGCAGCTTACTGTCCCTATCCTCTCAGGAATTTCCTCTCCTCGCCAGAGGTTCAATCCCACATGCATTGACAAGAAGCTTTCACGCTCTGGGTCTGGAGATGTTGGATTAAAAACTGCTTGCCAAAATCCATCACCCTATTTGAAGTATCTGAGAATGTGTTTGATGACATTAGTAACAAGTATCAGCTCATCATGTTGCCCGGGATCTACAAGGGTAGGTACTATCATCTTTATACCATACACTTCCATGGTAAGATTGAATGATGATCATGGTTTCACACGCAGCCCTCCACAGCCTTCCAAGGTGACATCATCAACAAACTCATCACATTCGTCTACTGCACCGGCTGATCTCAGGGTCATCTCAGCAGATTCACTTATAGTGCAGGCCATTTAACCGCTGTCCAACATTGCATTCAGCATCACCACCTCACCAATCTTCTCTGGCGTGTAAAAGAGGCTGTCACATGGTGAGCTCACACAACATTTATGTTCTAAGAGATGACTTCTGAGTTATCACAATTTACCTTGGCTGAAACGTAAGCATTCTGAGACTCAGAATCATCAACAGCTTGGGAGTTATAATGGTGATGACCCGCACTGCCTCCCTCCAAATACAGGTCTATTAGTTTCCCTCATGTTGTGACTGGCAGAGCAGGAGGGCTGATGCTGTGCCTGACTGGACACCGATGTAGGCTCTGGATGGTCTCATACTTGAGCATCAGGTAAAGAGTGACTGGTCTGGAACACCAGGCAACTCGGTCTTGGGACGATCATACATATCACGTCCACTGGCAAACACTGCAGCTGTATGGCTCCTGAATTCCATCATCGATCCTGCTTTGAATCTCCTTTGCACTCCATCCTTGAATAGGCTTGGATCTGAAATGTTAGCTAAACTGGGGTCAGGACAGAATTTGATAAACATCTGCGTTACCTCCTTTCCGATTTTGTCCAACTGTTTAGCTTGCCTTTGCAGTCCCTTATCTGCCAGATCAGCTGCTTTGTTTAGTCGGATTTGTTTAGCGGTTTTAAAAATGACACAAAGCCATAGATCACTGGCGAGCTACGCAAGATCGTCTTCAGAATCAGAAGCGATTCATTTCTGATTTTGAATGAGAAATTGTGCAGCCTGCCATTGATTTACAGCTCTGTGTATAAACTGCCATGCATTTTAAAAACAGCTGATTGAGATTTACAGCGAATCAAAGAACCGGCTTTGCTGACGAAATGCGCATGAATAAATCAACGATTAAATCACCCAGCCCTAGTTTGCATACTGTCCTCATCCAGAGTATCAAAGACTTGATCCACTGACGAACTTGAACCACACACAGCAACCACGGTAGATCTGATTCGAGCTGGTCAAAAGATCAACAGCAGACAAAGAAGGACACTCACACAAATATTTCTTCAGCTTGGTTTATCTTTTTGACAGAAAAGATGGTATAAATCAATTTGACTGAAAAAAACACATTGGCTACTGCAGACATGTTTAAAACTAGAAAAACAGAAAATACACACTCAACTCAAATTACAATTAATTGTTAAATGTTTTAAGACCGACACAAAGACCACATGAAATTAGCTTGTTCGTACATACGTGTGACACACAAGGAAATTCAATAAGTTCATAACAATTTCAACAACTGCGTTAAACTGTTACATACACTGTACTCATGTTCAGATAAATCAATTGCGTCGAAAATCTTGACATAAAACATTTCAACAATTAATATGTTAATGACTTGGGAGCGTGAAAAATATACATATATAAAAATATACAAATGTACATACCTGCAGCATCGACACTCAAATCTGCTGCGGTACGGAAAGAGGGACAAAATACTACACCTGCAGTACTGTTTTCAGCCACAGAAGAGGAGCCTCATTTAAATTAAATGTTATTTTTAACCCTGTTACATATGCATGACAAAAAAACGCATGAGAAAAAAAAAGAATCATAATTAATGCAATTGTTCATTTTGACCAATTTTAGATATACCTTTTAAACGTGTTGAAAAACAAAAGTTAAACATGCACTAATTTGTTCTTAATTTCTAATTCTTTAACAGCCCAAAATAAATGTTACCACAAATAAATACATAAATGTTGACCCCCACTTCAAATGTCCTCTGACCCCAAGAAAAATCCAAACTCATGCAAATGCTCTTTTGACGATTTGTTACCCTCTCATGGCCTGAAGTGTGCTGCACATAATACAAGAAAGTAAAAATGAATAGTGATGCCATAATACAGTAACCAGTTAGATTTCTAACAAAAAGTGCCAACTAAACGTTTATTATGGGTGTGAGCTCAGAGCACATACATCACACTAACTTTAACGTTCTACTTTCGACTTGTAGTTTCTCAGCTTTCCTCTGCAGAGCAGCCCATCCACACTGAGGGACCTCCGGCACGACCCATTTAACCATCTGCTTCGCACGTGTCAAATTTTACGTGCTACGTCAGGCCTACGCCAGCGCGTCGAGAGCCACAGCTCCGCCATATTGCAGGAAATCCGTCTGAGGTTTAGAGATTAGCGTTTAATCTGAGGAGCTGGGAACGAGAGTGTGATTGGAAGTTACTGCTAGCCATATGGTTAGCTCGAGTGGGCGGGTAGATCGCGCAATCGCTGTTCTCACACGACAGGACATATGTTTATTAAGACAAATCGGCTCGGTTCGGCACGTTATTATTATGCCGAACTCTCTTTTGAGAGTCTAGCTAGACTGGCGAGTTGACGTTCTGACTCTGAAAAGTGGAAAATCGGATTAACGTTCAAGATTGCGCACCAAACCCTAAACATCTTGTGTCGCTGGCTCCCGTTGTTACGAGCCCGAGATATCCGATAGATAGATAGATAGATAACGTTAGGTCAATGTCGGCAGGAAAACACCGAGACCGGACTCGATTCTACTAACGTTAGTTTATACGCGACGATCGGTGCTTGTGTTTCTGTCAGCGAGGGCAAGCGATCGAGTCCGTGTGTCTGAGGCGATGTTATTATGCTGCCCTGTGACCCGTGTCACAACTGTTGTTCAGTGTTGACTAAATTAGCTGTGTTAGAGCTCTAAACCTGCCCGCTGGTCTCAATTTCAACCGTTCTCGGACCCTTTGGAGTCACTGGTCGCTTTGCCAGCTCTCCTTCCTCGGACTGGCACCAGCAAACACGGAGGATATCTTTGCTCATTTGCAGGCTAATAAACCCTGACTGAACTGTGAGAAGATGTCGACTAAAGAACCGAAAGAAAAGCTCTCGACCACCGAAAGAATCATTAAAAGTAAGTTCTTTTTAGTTTGCGTGTGAAGTGTCTAGACGGGTAATTAACGTTACAGTCGATTCTATTGGATTTTGGTGAATCATTTGATTCGCCAATCGTTTGATTCATTTGAATCATTTCGTGACAGACTGACGGATCTTCCAGGTTTTGTTGATTGATTGCCTGCGCTGTAATTCGTTATAGCGACTTGTGGATTGCCAATCCCAATTTTCCAGACAGCTTTATTTTTAACTGTGCCACTAAATCGAATTAAAGTTGTTTTATAATCTCGGCACGAGTCCGTTTGAATTGACAATGAATTATTCAGTTGCAGCTAAAAGCAGGGCATACACATTCATATAAATATAGACCTTTGCAATGCAGGTTTTCATCTATTGATCAATCATTAAATCATTTCGTATTTACAGCAGCTTAAACTGTGTCTGAGTAAGGCTGTGGTTGTTCTGGAGATCAGCCATGCCTGTAACTGCTAAGGGTGGGAGTGACCCTTGATTCTGGCTCATACACATAAAATATGAATATTTATGTCTACACACCTGGTGTATGAGGTCAGCATCATTATATTTTATCAGTTTTTATCCATATTGTCTCTGGTATAAAGCAAACCTGATTTTCAAATCCAGCAACGTGCTCCTGTCAGCCAGTCTTTGCTGGGGCTTATCATTATTTGCGGTGTAAATAATATGGAGTAAATTGAAACACACATGCTTCACATTACCTGCTTGGATCAGTTCTTTCCTAGAGAAAACTCTCTCTCTCTCTCTCTCTTTCTCTCTCTCTATATAGCATGTGATATTTAGTATTTTCATTGTAATATAATCATTATACACAGAGTCTGTGCAATACTGTGTAATTTTCTCAACACATTTTTCCAGAAGTTCGTCATCAGAATCGCTTTGTGTCAGCCGAATGATCAACAGTGAAGTAACTTTACAGCCTGTTGGACAGACTTTACACCTGTCACTGTGAAAAAGGAAATCCTTCTAACTCTGACATGTGAGACTAAAACTCTATTGAACACTTTTTAATTCGAAACAGATTTCAGACAGTGTTTTTAATTAGATTCATCTGTCGTCACGTACGTTTCTGGCTTTCTGCAGTACACCGTAATAGAAAACAAACGCGTTTTTGCTTTTTAAGAATAATGATCTAAATAAGACCCGCCGTGTACGCGCTTCATTATGACCAGTTTACCCAACAAGGTCAAACCAGGTAAACCTAGCCAAATTACATTTCAGAACTATATAGGCCATGTTCTGTGGGTATTTGCTGCCGTCCTAATCGTTGATGATTGGGTTGAGAAGCAAGAAAAAATGTAGACGCTAATAGCACATTAGCAGGTTAGCACAGGCACCAATTTGCCTTTCAAATATCCAGGTTTTGAGTGAACACTTGTAGCCTGCCTGTATGCAGGGATGGAAAAGCCCAGAATCTGCATGGCACGAAATGTCATCGTGAAGGCAGAGCCTGTCCTTGGTAACACTGAAATGCAAAGCGCTTGGTTCAGAACTGTGCCGTATGCAAATGTTCAAACTTAGATTGAAGATTTGTGCGTCTAACCCTTCACGCCACACATGCGTCTTTGTTTTAAACTCAATCAGCTGTGAAAAAGCGCACATGCTAAAGGTTTGAAGCGTCCCACAGAATTTTGCAGCATGAATGTGTTGATGCTTCTCCGTATCGGCCTTAACCCACCATCCTCTCTTTTGAACTTTAGGGTCAGGATCTTGTTTGCTGTAGGAGGAGTCCCTAAATAAACATACTCTGAACCTGGAATCCCTGGCTAATAAAGGCTTTGCCTAATCTGTTCTTAGTGCTCGTACCCAGCTTACCGTCACTATTCCCAGCCTGTGTTGTGGACCGAGGGCTGCTTACTGTTTATTTATACTCCTCAGCACTCGGAGTATAGATAATGTTGGTTTATGCCCTTATGACAATGAGCTCATATTGTCCAAATCCTTAACTCAGGTTAGGTGGAGTCGGCCGCTCTCTAAACCGTTTCTATTTTAGCATGGATAAGTGTGGCCAACTGAACTCGTCTGCATGAGCTGAAAATGGTTCTTGACTGCAAGCCTGCTGCGTTCTGCTAAGATCAACCCTGTTCAGTTATGCGTCACGATATCACATCTTTTTATTAACTTGCAGAGCTCACTCCTGAGGATATCATAATGATTGAAATGTTTGGGTTTGTCTTCATGCCGAAAGCGAGAGTGTTAGACTTTTACCATAGTCTTCAGTCATTATTTCTTCTCAAATAACATTTAGGCTCAGAAGTTCACTTCTGTGCTATATTTTCGTACTTTAGGGTTTTATACTTTGGGGTTTAAATTTAACATAAGATATTAAAATGAAATGTATATACAGTATTAGTTAAATGCAGTCTGACTCATGAGATGAATCATGTTGCTTTCAACATAGATTTTTTTTTAGAATGATTTCTGAAGGATCAAGTGACACTGTAGTAATGGCAGCTGGAAAGTGAGCTTTGCCATTACAGGAATAAACTCGTTTTTAAAGTTTAAAGTATATTAAAGGAGTATATTCTTTTACATTGCAATAGTAGTTCCCGATAATACTGTTTTTCCTGTATTTTTACTGTATACACTTTCAATCAGTATTTATAGATCTAACACTAGGTATAAAGATATGTCCGTTCTTGTTGATTTTATATAATTCATCATATTTTCCCTTTCTCTGTTGGTCTTTGTAAATGGAAATATACAGCCGCTATTATAGAAATATATTTTTTTATTTTAGTAACTTTTATTCTGGGTTAGATATCACAATTCATTTTGAGCCAATCAGCTGTGAGTATACTCCCACTCCCACTCTATCTCTCACTCTAAATTAAGAGTTTACAGTGAAACCGTTTGAGACAAAATTGCTTAGTAGCAAAATAGTCTTTTGTTGATAATAATTTTTTCTATTCATAACATATCAATTATCATTTTTTATAACATAAAATATACTCAAATAATTAGAATATTATGTGATCGGCAATTCATATGAAACTATGCATTTAAATAGGTTTTAATATATAAAGTGCACTGTGTTCTTTTGAGCTCTTTGTCTGATTAAATTCAGTTGGCTCATTTGCATAGTCAGATATTTTCTTTCTGCTGCCCTGTCAAACTTCTGCTGCAGCAACAATGTTTATTCACGCCTTCTAAATGCATTTAAATATTCAATATTTATAATAATGACATCTCCTAATCTTCAGCAGGGAAGTGAATCAAACTGTTCCCTGTGACTGGATGTTTGCCACCCACGTCACACTTTCAGGAGTTAATCACAAACTCTGGATCAGAGAACCTTTTATATTGAGCTTTGTGAGCCTGCTCCAAACCAGGTTGAATTTGTTTGGTTTTGTCAAGTCTGAATCTACTCTGAAATCAGGAGTTTGTTCAGCTATAAACAGCTGCTCAGAATTACATTGAACTAAAGGTAAAAAAAACACCTAATCTGAATGTCTTGAACTGAAGTACTTTAGAAATTGACACATGCCTAGGGCGTGGTCTCAGAAATATATATAAAATAAAACAAAAACTAAGTTTGAAACGATGACATGTGTTTTAATGAGACGTTGCCTCACTTTTTCAGTCTCCTTGTACAGATACGCAGCTGATTGGCTGTGGGATCCAGTGGCTTGATTTAAATCCCTAATGGTTGAGGGCTCAGACATGATTTGCTCTGGCATTCTGGGCATGTTTAATAGAACCGCCAGATTAACGGGAGCATTGTCCAAGCCTGACTCGGTGCACCTTGTGGTGCCGCCAGACAGCTGCTTGTTCCCTCCGAAGTCGTTGCAGATGTCTACACTTACATGTCCCTCAGCATCAGCAATCACACCATAGTTGTAAAACCCATTTTCCATAAAATTAAGATCAACCCTGACTTCCTTTGAAACATATGGGCTCTCGCTGGCTATCGATCAAGCAGACATTCAGAGCCGGAGGCTGAGCAGCCAAAACACACTATGGCGGATGCATGCAAATGAGGTCGCAGCCTCAACCATAGCTTTTGTGATAGACTTGGGGGGAAAGACTGTGCCAGGGGGCTTTGCTGTTCACACGGCTTCCTGTTTTCTTCATGGTGTTTGAGAACTTCAGACACGCTCCTCACTTCATTCAATAATGAACTCTTCAGAGGATACGGAGACAGAGAAGACATATAATAGCATGCTATACTCTTGATAAATCTATGCTCGTTGTCTTTAAAAGCATCTGTTTACATAATCTAGAAGCTCTTATGCTTCTCATCATCCAAAATTCTCATTCCTATCATGTCTTGAGCTGCAACCTTCTCTATGGCAACTTCTGCACTTTCGCCGAGGGATTTGGTGGAGTTAGATTACCCGGCAGTTCAGCGCAGGTGAGGGATTATTGCGCAACATCTCGGGATCCTTTCACGTCTGTGAAGGTTAAACTTGAGAGCTGAATCAATAGAATCCTCATGATACCATAACTTTTCTTATTAGCCCAAGCAGCAGCAAATGTCATGATGCTCCAGAGAGCAGCACAAACTAATAAAGAGCAGAACTGAAAATACACGTCTGTTTTTTTTTTGTTTAGTTTTTTTTTTTTCTCGAAGATACATCCTCAGGAGCTAGAGTCACTGAGTGATGTGAAAATGTTTTTTATCAACAAATGTGCAATGTTTTTATTGATGAACTGATGAGTTATTATTTTGTCCATATGATTGATAATCAGATCATTAACTTTTTTTTGTCTGACTTAATACTTGTAATGTAACTAAATACAATATATTTTAATAGATGAAACAAAGATTAAAATGTTTTTTAAAATTGGGTTAATCACGATGACACTGCAACGTACGTCCAAGTGTGATGAATGAATGAACAACAGGGAAAAAAGAATGGAAAGTTGGTCAAAAGTGACTGTAAAAGCATTTTTTTTGTGTGTCAAATAAATGCTCTATTTAGGAATTCAACTAAAATATCGAACAGTTTTCAACACTGATACCAGTATGTTGTTATATTAGAAGGATTTCTGAAGGATCATGTTACACTGAAAACTCGCAGAAGTAAATAACATTTTACAATATATTCAAATGGAAAGCAGTTATTTTAAGTCATAATTATTTAATTGGTTTTTATCCAGTTAATGTACAGGTCCTTCTCAAAAAATTTGCATATTGTGATAAAGTTCATTATTTTCTGTAATGTACTGATAAACATTAGCCTTTCATATATTTTAGATTCATTACACACAACTGAAGTAGTTCAAGCCTTTTATTGTTTTAATATTGATGATTTTG
>JAUMHQ010000053.1:5632848-5648937 GCA_032361165.1 Enteromius paludinosus | reverse complement strand
ATTCTAGGGTTGTAAATGGACCTGTAAAACCGTTTCTGGGCATTTTTTCCCCTTACCTAAGCTACATACCTTCTATGAACAATTTAAAATATTCTTTCGATGCATTCTATGGCACCTTTAAGTAGTTTGGACAAAATCGACCTTGGCAATAAGTGGTGGAGATATGTGATGTCACGTCTATCATACAGTAAATAGCCTATGATCTATACATGTATTTAGTTAATCAATTATTTGTTTAAATGTCAAGGTCAACCTTTGATCAAAATGATACTGAATGAGTGATATACTGCCATATAAATGACTTTGTAATTTGTTGTTGAAAGGTTTGCGATATTGATTGCTTCAGGTCCAAGCTGTGTATCATTGTCACAGTGCAGCTCAATGAATCATATCTGATCTTCAGTGATATGCTGAGGGAAGGAGACATTTTCTTGACTTCCGCCTTTGTTTCCTCACAGGTAAAATAAAGTATTCAGAGAGGGTTTATGACGCATGTATGGAGGCCTTCGACTGCTTGCCTCTTGCAGCTCTTCTAAACCAGCAGTTCCTCTGCGTACACGGTGGCCTCTCCCCAGAAATCAACTGCTTAGATGACATTAGAAAAGTAAGTGTCTGTTTATGTCCTGTCCTTTTCCTTACAGCCTTTTATATTATAAAACAAGATGTGTTCATGCTTCTTTCTTTCTTTGTCTGTACATTGCATCTTGCAGTTAGACAGGTTTAAGGAGCCCCCGGCATTTGGGCCTATGTGTGATTTGATCTGGGCCGACCCCGGAGAGGACTACGGCAGTGAGAAGACGGCAGAGCACTTTAACCACAACTCGGTCAGAGGCTGCTCCTATTTCTTCAGGTACCGAAGCAAAGCTTTATTCACTGAGTAGATCTCTCCCCATTTGAGGAAAGTAGAAATATATTATTATAGATTATATTATGTTTACATGTTTACCTTTTCTTCTTCTTTTGAATTTAAATGATACATTATGTAATGTTTGCTTGAGTAATCAGTTATTTTTTAAGTCTATAAAGTAAGTTGGATGCTTAGGTTGCATATTAGAGGAAAAGTTGTGGTAAAACCTTTTTTTTTTGTACTTAATCGCCTAACTGAGTCATTCGGGCATCTGTGAGCTGGTGCGAAATTCTGTCCGATTTGCAGTGACTCCTGGAAAAAACCTGATCTGTGACACCCAGCTGGTTTCGTTCTGGGTGTATATAGAAGTGTGTTTGCTCACTGTTTGCTTGTCCAGCTGGCATTTGTTTGTACCACGCCAACTGAATGTTAACAAAGTGCAGGTGGTGGTCTAATAGCTTGAGAGTCTACTGTATTGAGACCGAGTGGACTGAAAGAGAACCCCAAAGAGCTGTATTCAGGACCGTCCAATACATTGTGTGTTCAGTATGAGCAAGAGCGGTTGAGATGTTCAAAGGGCTGAACATCATGCTTGCGTTGTTTCATTATCAGACCTTCAGAAGTTTTCTTTCTCTTGTTTGACAGTTATGCAGCAGTTTGTGACTTTCTGACAAACAACAACCTGTTGTCAGTAATCAGAGCACACGAAGCACAAGATGCAGGGTAAGTATTGATTGTGCTATTTTATGATGGTGACACTGAAAAAGCTAAATTGAGCTTTTGCTGGTTTAATCTTGTGATGTCTTTTAGTCTTTCTGCGTCTGTCGGTTTAAAAAAACATATACTGCATACCATCTGCAACCATGGATCATTGGATCATTACTGAATTTGACAAGAGTACATTATCTAACAATGACAGCGAGTGCTTTGTTTATTGATCTATGCCACGTGCCTTATTGGCATGCTGAGCTAATTTACAGATTTTGTGCTTCACAGGTACAGGATGTACAGAAAAAGTCAGACAACAGGCTTCCCTTCATTAATTACCATTTTCTCAGCACCAAATTACCTAGATGTCTATAACAACAAAGGTATGTTAGTTTGTCTTAAAGTATGTCGGTCTCACATTTCGTGCTTTTCAGGTCTGTTCTTAGACCCTGGAGAAAAAAAAAAACGTACATGATTATTACTTTGGAAACTTGACTCCTTTTTGGTAAAGCATTACGAGTGACGTAACTGTATTCACAATCAACTTAGAAGTCCCACATTCTCAGCTAACAAGAATGAGGTTTATGTACTTATTTAAATCATTTACAATAGACTTCCTATTTCATATTTATTGTTGGAACCTCTAGTTTGAACCGCTGATGTAACAATCACCAGCTGTGCAAAGAAATATACCCTGCAAATCTGTTGTAATTGTTACCATATACTGACTCTAAAGTGTCTAGAAATCTAGAATGGCAAAGTATTGGATTACTGTTTGCGAACCTGTGTGGCAGCCTATCAGGTTGCTTTTCTTTTTTGTTGGTTTTCATGAATGTGCATTACATCTCCCCTTGTTTTTCCTCCTCAGCGGCTGTATTGAAATATGAAAACAATGTCATGAACATTAGACAGTTTAACTGCTCTCCTCACCCGTACTGGTTACCCAACTTCATGGATGTGTTTACGTGGTCGCTGCCCTTTGTGGGCGAGAAGGGTAAGTGTCTGGGATGCACAAGGGATGTGATTTTTTTTTTTTTAGGGATGGTAAGACTGAGATGGTTGGTAGAGGCCATGTGCAGGTGAAGCAAGAATGACCTTGCTGATGACGTGTTTTCGGTGGCTGACTGTGTCCTCTCAGTGGGAAGGATACATACAAACTCAAACCTAAAACGTCATTGTATTTGTGCCAGCGTAATCAAGGGCACCTTTTACAAAACCTGAGACTTTCTGAGTCTTTCGATCTTTACATGGCTGTTAGCCACATATAATTTAATTAGATTCTTAAGGACTACATAGATATAATGTAAAATAGCAGCTTATATTGCAGCTCTGACGTGCAAGTTTCACTTTTCACAGTGACTGAGATGTTGGTGAATGTCCTGAACATCTGCTCTGATGATGAACTCATGTCAGAGGGAGACGACTTGTGTGAAGGTAAGGGTGTTCTTATACACTCATGTATTACACAATTGAGATTAATTAAAGTTTGTCAAGCTGACAGCTGGCTTTTGTGCTGATTTCCTCTTGCTTCGTGTTCAGTGACATAATTTAATGCAGAACAGCTTGAATGTGCTTGCTGAGCATGTGTGTGTGTGTGTGTAAGCACATGTCTTTCTGGTCATCGTCAGCATAGACAGCAGGTCCTCAGAAGTGTCCAACTGTCATTCTAGCTGTCTAAGATGCTTTCCCTGGAGGCCTGATGTCTGCTTATGTCGTCCCATGATGCTTCCTGACAGTAGAATTCACATGATGGCGCACTCATAAAAACAGTAGTACTGCAAATCATTTAAATGAACTGTTTTCCATTTTAATATTTTTAAATGCACTGAATAGACTATGTAGGATTATGCTTTCGCCTTGTGTAATTATTGAACAGGAAACAGATCTGCTTAAATAATTAGAGCAAAGGCGTGACACTCTTCTGCAAATAGTCTCAAGCCCACGCAAGGCTTACAAAGTGTTCTCTGAAGCTCTTCAGGTTCACCTTATTGTCTCATTTAAGTAATTCCAGACCAGTATTATGCAAATGCATTGATTTCCCACAAAAGTTGCATTAAGGTATTTTTCCTTGTATTAACATTGAGAAATATATTAAATTGTCAGTTACACAGCTAAGCACTGATGTTTTCTTTCAGATTTTAGACAAATGAAAGCTAAATCTAAATATTAAGCAATAAAATAATAATTAATATTAGTTGTAATAACATAAAAAAAAATTATTATATTAAGAAAATAATAAATATTAAGCAATTTAATGTTGAATAAAAATTGTGATAATGTTTAATAATAGTAATAATTATTATTAAATGTATTATTAATATATGACTACTTTTGTTAGTAATAAGTCTTTTTTTTCCCCAGCATTCTGATTAAAATGTATTTATATTATTATTATTATAGCTTTATTAAGTTGATAAAGGGTAGCTGTTTGAAATGCAGCTCAATATTCTGTTGTCATAATTATCAAAAATTAGAGTTATTGTTCAAGATTCTCCACAATTTTGTTTCCTCTCCTTATTGGGGGTCGGAGGTCCTTTGCGGTGACACTGTTTGATGCTGATTGGTGTGTGTGTGTGTGTGTGTGTTTTGAAGAAGGTGGAGCTCCAGCTGTCCGTAAGGAGGTGATCAGAAATAAGATCCGTGCCATTGGGAAAATGGCCAGAGTCTTTTCCGTTCTCAGGTCAGTCTGCATGCAATTATATATAGTCTGTGCGTGTGCGTGTTTATATATTCACTGTGCTGCTTGGGAAATAATTACAGTTATCAAAAAGTGTTTGTATAAAGAGCAGGAAAAATCTCCTTGTGCAGTGAAGTTTTGTTTTAATGCCACACGCGTACACACACACACACACACACACACTTTTCCTCCATTAGGATTAATGAGCTGCCGTCAGTGAGTCATCATGCAGAATAGCGGTCTAATTATATTAGACATTATTCCAGATGAACAATGCCATAGATAATGGAGGAACAGAGGACATCTTGAAGTCTTTTGTCTTTGGTTTTCTGAGCAATATTCAGATTAGGTTGGCACAGCAGCAAAGTTTCAAATTACCATATCTTTCCTCTCTTTTTCCCCCAACCCCACAAAAAACGATTATGTGCCATTTAGTACATTGAACACAACCCTAATACTGTGTCTCTGTGTGTGTGTGTGTGTGTCATGCCTCAGGGAAGAGAGCGAGAGTGTATTGACCCTCAAAGGGCTCACCCCAACTGGAACTCTACCTCTAGGAGTGTTGTCTGGAGGCAAGCAGACCTTACAGAATGGTAAGTGAGCATGTTTATGGTTTTATGATTAGTAAGTTAGTGAAGTGGGTTTGCAGGTCTCTCGCATCCAACTTCATATTGGATCATCATCACCGCCACGTGTTACCCAGCGCTGCTCTCTTCACCCTCTTACAAAAGCAGAGAGTACCAGCATGCAGCAGCTAGAATGAGCTTTGGCATGCGAGACACTAATGATGATGATGCGTCTCTACCCCTCACGCTGAACTGCATCCGAGTTCATAGCGGCAGATACTGATGAGGGCTGAGCTCTCCATCTCCATTGCGTGAGCTTTTTCTGGGCTGTGTCCGACTGCTTAATACACGTCTCAGCAACTTTCCCGTGCTAGCTACAGAATTACTGGCCACACCCCCAGCTGCTCAGATCCTTATTGCTGATCTTTTAAAAGGGTAAATCTCATCAAACCGTCAGGGTCAAAAATCATCCTAAAATCAGGGTTTTATAGAATGAAAATGAAACTCTTTGTAGGACCATTAAATTAGAACTGTTTTGCGTTGAGACATTACTTTCACAAGTTAAATTTAACATAAAACCTACAGTTCTGAGTTATTGTTTTTGTTTCTTTGATGGCAGTTTAAAGGCTATTCTTATAAAAATCAATAAAAATATAAATAAAATGTACAAAATTATGCTTATTTGGTGCTGTTTTATTGTATTTTATATATATATATATATAGTCTTATTTTATTTTTATTTAGTTTTGTTCAATTTTATTTTGTGATTTGTCTTTTATTTTATTTTTTCATTTATTTTGGAATATTTTATTGCAGGAATAATGATAATTAGAAATAAGGCATTTAAAATATATTTTTTGCAATAATGTAAAAGTCTTGAAAATATTGAAGTCTTGAATTTAATGCATTTTTGGTACATAAGTATTTCAAAATGTCATTAAAAAAGTTTTATTGATATTATACAAAATCTAAATAGATGGAGAAAATAATGTCTCGATTCAAAAAAACCTTGAGTCTTAAAAATAGGCTTACATTTCTTTAATTACATTATAATATTATATTATCATGTCAATCAAGCTTTTTTTCTGCACTGTGAGCACCTGCTACATCCTGTTGTTCACCTATGAACTAATGCAATGTTTACACTGATTATTTGACTGTGCTGTATAAAGCCCTTCCCTGGAGGCTCACATTAAGCCATGTGATTTAACCACCTGCACTACAGAGACTCTGAGAACTCCGAAAACCAATCAGAGGCGGATTGCCATGAGAGCCACATCATGACTCTCTGGATTGACCTGCCCTCTCTGAGTAGACGAATCTGTTGGCGAGATGACCAAGACTAAAGGTCATTAAAGGCCAGTAGCATAGGGAACTTTGTGCAAGTGAGTAGTGATGGAGTGAGAGAGGGAAATCGGAGGGAGACACAGTGGGTGGATGTCACTGTTTGAAGTACATATAGAAAATTCAGTGACCTTTAAGAGGCTGGCTTCATTGTCTGTGTGGATCAGACATCAAGCCATCCAGCCCTGCAGAACAGAGAGGAATATTAAAGAAACTAAGAAGCTGTTGGCCTCGTCTTACCAGAAGACCTTAGGACACAAGGACATTTCCAGCTATAACCATGTAGTCAGAAAATAATATTATTTTAGGAGATGGCTTGGCTTTCTGGCTTTCCGCCATTCTCTCACATCAGCCGATACAGCATAGATTAGCAGTGTCTGGGAAAATGCTTTGCTTTTTAGAAATCTCTAAAACAAAGATAAATTAAAAATGTTATATAAATAACTATATGTAGTATTTAATATTTACTATTAATCTAAAAAATTATACATGTTTTCCCAGTACAATTTTTTATTTTATGTTATTTAATGGCTTAACGGTCGCTCTGTTTGTAACAAACTAATTGCTTTTTTTCCTCACTTTTCCCCCCCTTTTTTTCACTGCTCTGTGCTCAGTTTATTTTGCTGTTGAATTCTTTGACTACTAATATGCATTGCTGTGGTGTGTGGGGTTAATATGCTCGGGGTGTAATGTAATCACACTGATATAACCTCTCTCTCCATTCATTTTGGGCTACTTCCTGCTGCGCTTGCTAATACAGCCACCATAGAAGCGAAGGAGGGCAAAGGTACGCTGGCAGTACTGTGTCATCTCCTGCCCCTATATGCTGTGCTTTCTTCCCACTTGTGTCTTTTCGTGCCGTGCACCTCAGCGTCCGTCTGTGTGTTTATACAGTTTTTTGTGGTTCACGGACAGGGGTACCACAATTTAGAGTTGGATTATGAGGACACTGCCAATGTCCCTGTAATTCAAAAGCCTTAAAAAACATGCTAAATGTACTTTTTTTTTATCTAAAAATGCTGAACGTTTCCTGTTTAAGTGTAAAGTATAAAAACTATTTTGCCTATGGAGGGTCCCCATAAACCACAAAAAACAATGTGTGTGTCTAAAACAAAACATGGGAAATCTGTATTCTTGCACCAGCCAATTAAATTAAATGCAGCAGTTAATATTTCATAAAGGCATTTCTTACCTTAGAAGATTCAGATTTTACATAAGAGCCTGAACTTATATATATATATATATATATATATATTTATGATAAATGATGAATGTGGACACTTGAAGGCATCTAAGCAGTGAGGGACTAAGGTTCCGCTTCACCTCATTAATTAGCTGTTGCCTGTTGACCAGAGGGGTTTGCTGGTTAGTCCCGGGCCCTGGCTAGAGCGTGCTAATTTCCATGCTGCCATGTGATTGGCGGATAGGCCAAGACCTTCCTCCGCCAAGCTTTTTCAGATTCTAATCTCGTTACGACTCTGCGCTCCTAAGACTGTCTGTTCCTGTTCACGCGTGACATGCTTGCCCGAGGCCTCTCGCCCGCTGCTGTAATGTACCGAGGCTCTAAGCTATTTTGCAGACAAACACAAACAAACACTCTGGCGTGAAATGTTAAGTGTGCCAGAGCAAGACACTCGAGTTCCTGACCCGATTTCTGAGTTCAGCTGCATCTCCGTTTTTACTGGTGTTGAATGGGCGTCTTGTGTTTGCTCTGTCAACTGGAAACGGTCGTGATTCACCTTGGCAGCTGCCTGGTGTTTTCAGAAATGCCATAGGACATAATAAGCCTGTTAGTTGTGCAAGAATCAGCTTTCCTGTTCGTGCATGTTGTTTGGTGAAATATGAGTTCAGCTCTTTTTGTGGTTTAATGTATGAGTGATATGTAACGGCATATTTCTTCCAAATTAAAGTCAATTAAAGGCACTCCACACCTTTTTTTTTTCAGTGCTGTAAATGCACTTTTTTTGTGCAATATAAATAAATGGCCTGTGCAACAAAATTACAAATTCTATAAATAAATAGATGCATATTTTTTGTATTATTTATATATTTTAATATTTCTATACTTTTTATGATGTACTTTACTGCATCTCATAATTGTAAAATTGAAAGTTACAGTTGTTGCCAACATCTTGCACTTCCTGTTTCTTTAAACCACTGTTTGTTTTTACAGTCAGAATATTTATATATATAGATAGATAGATAGATAGATTCTTATATTTATACAAATTTGCTGGACATATTGTACACGTAAAAGTTTGGGATCATTAAGATTTTATTGATTTATTTTCTTTTACGTTAACTCAACAAAGATACATTAAATTGATCAGCATCAGACATTTTTCTAGTAAAGACGTTCATAAAGATTTAATTTTAAAATAAATGCTGTAATTTGTAAAAATTTGGTGCTATGTATCATGACATTAATGTTTGATTTTTCCTAATTTAGTTTTAAAAAGTAAAATATTTAAATCGTTCAATGAATAGGCTTTTTGATCACTGCAAATGCCCAAAGGTAAACTTATTTCATTAATTGTCTCAAAATGTTTTTTTGTTTTTTTTCTCGACCTCATTTTGTTTTTTTTCCCCGGTAGCCATCCAAGGCTTCTCTCCTACACGGAAAATCCGCAACTTCGAAGAAGCTCGTGGCCTGGACCGAATAAACGAACGGATGCCTCCTCGCAAGGACGGCCAGCAACCTGACGGTACCACAGTTAACGCTGCCAACGAGAAAAACGGCACTGACGGGAATGTGTAAGGGGAGATTTTGCGCTTTTCCTCTCCTCCATAGCATTGTCTCTTTCTCTGCCACGTTCTCCACAAGACAGACCCCTCAACTGCCAGATCCTGCAGAGGAGGGCCTGGGATGTGGAGAGGAATCATTCCACAGACAGAGAGAGAAATCACTTACAACTAAGTACAAACATGAGATTTTATTTATTAAATGAATTGTATTAGATGTACTTGATAGCTACATTTTAAAGATGACTGAACATTTGAAAATGTGCAAAAAAAAAAAAAGAAAACAGGTATACAGTCACAACGTGTCAACCTTTAAGCTACAGTTTTGTAACTCAAGAGCAGAGATGTGGGTTTAAGATGCTGCACGGATCAGAAGATCTAATTAATCCCAGTTTTATAATATTGTATGTCGCAATGTATTTGGGATGGTTTGACTATACTGATATATGTTATCAATAAGCATGTCTGTAAGGGATTTGATTAAGACGAAACCTAAGGGAAATAAGTTAAACTGTAGGTTTATTGAAAAATACATTTTATATCTAAGAGAGTAAAACTGTTTAATATTACTCAGTTTCAAGCAAGATGAAAATATTAACTGCTTTGGGTTCCGTGTGTCTATTTCTACTTGGAAAAACTAGCATTTTTGTCCAAAAACAGCTAGATGACACCACATGCAAGCAGCCATAACATTGTTTGATTCTACAAAAGCAGAGCATGTCTTATGAAAGTATCACGTAATCTTAATTCTGCATCTGTACTTGAAGCTATTTCAGTCTCTTTAGAAATATATCCTTTGACAGTCTTTCAGACTCACTTTCCCTGGTTTCTTTCTGCCACACTTCTCTTTTTTGCTGTTTCTTAAAAAAGATGATAGACGAGATTGGCATGCAACCAGTTTTATTTGTTAATATATACAGTGAAATCTCTTAGTATGCCTATAAGCTCATGTACACTTGTAACAGCCAATGTGGGACGTGTGAAGTTGCTTTGATCGACTCAAAAGCCAAAGTTTTGTGTGTGTGTGTGTGTGTGTGCGCTTTGCTGAGTTCACTGCCAGAGCTCTAACCAACCCTAATTTAGGGTGTGATGGGGAGGTAAAGAGGAATATTGCACTAAACGCAAGTTTTTGTAAATAGAGAACACCTACCCTTGATATTGGATTTCCTCTCTTTAAAGAATGTCCTCCAGACCATCACTGAATGCAAAGTATTCAGCTTTCGCTCGTACAGAATATTGATTTCATCCAGTTTGTGCTCGAGACATTTACAAAGCATGCTGAGCTTGATAAACGTGTCACAAACTGACTTGGTGATTTGAGCTGTAACACTATGTGAGGTATTGTAGTAAGGTTTTTTTATTACATGGCTGCTTGTTTTAACAGGTTTAGGGAATGTTGTGGTATGTCTCCACCTACTGTTGAGATGCAGAACTAAAAGAGACTAATAGAGGAAGAATTCGTTTTAACAGGAGCAGCAAGTTCATCTGGTTTAAAAGTAGGTTTAATCAGGAGTTTTCGATGGTGTTGAATGTCTGATGCTATGCACATGAGCAACCCACCCCGTTTTCTGGAAGCATTTGAAATGTACATTATAGATTTTGTAATTTGTGTGTGTGTGTGTGTGTGTGTGTGTGTGCGCATGTTTCGTTTAGACCAAGTTTTTCACTTTTATTTTTTAAGTGCAGGACCGATTCTTCACATGAGACTAATTTCCAAAATCTAATGATATGACGGATGTGTTGTGCTCTTCTTTAGGCATATGAATTCAGCTTTTATGACAAATAAATGTGTGATTCCAGTGCAACCTTCCAACATACTGCATTTTCTGAAGTGTGTATGTGTTTTGCAGGATCAAATCAGTCCAGTATGCCAGGGGAACATATGCTACATTTATTTGCATGCATTTCAAAGCATACCAATGGAAGTACTGAGATTAAGCGGCTGATCTGAGATCAGTCCTACTGTTTTCCTGGAATGGTTTAGCAGGGTGTGGGCTGGTCTTGGGATACTGGCAAAGTGAACTTTTAACGGAAGGATGAGGAGGTTTGATTTAAGTTTTTGTTTGCATTCAAGAGTTGAAATGTTGAGTATTAGGCCTTCATGGGCTCAATGAAGTCCCTGAAACACATCTGTGGGAATGTGTAAAAATGTTCTTTGTGCACATTTATTGCATCGTAAAGTAAAAAATAATAAGGGGGTTTAATTGAACGAGCATTTTATCAAGTATTTGTAACGCGAGGCCACCATAAATTTCTTCATATTATGTAGATGTATCAGTTAAAAAGACAAATAAAAACTGAAATACTGTGGACCTCATCGTTGGTCATATGTTCTTGGTTTTTACTCAGTTGGTTAAAAACAGTAAACAATGTGATTCAGCATGCAAATACATTTCAGTCATACATCCACATTGCATTTTACAATGTAAATGTAAAATACGTTTTCATTAATACAAAAGTAATTACAAAAAATGTAATTTTAAAGCGTTTAAAAACCCTTTTAAGCTGAAAAACCAGGATAGAATCTGTGACTTAACAGAGGGGGGTGTGAAATTGGATAAACTTTAGAAAATCAGCTTTGCAATGTGAGTGTTAAAACGTATTACTATACAAAAGGCAGGCTCAATTATACAGGAACAGACTGTACAAATAAATTAAAGTGACATTTAAAAATCTCATTTTCAGTTAAAAAACATTGTCACTCAAGGACATTTTTTTTTTGCACACTGTAAAAATTAATTTAGGTCTCAAATGTATGCTAAGCATGTGGCTTGTTTTCACAGATGTTTGTCCTTCCTTTTGAAGAGTTTACTAAGCCTCAGGCTCTTGACACACTTGTATGCAGTCTGCAGGGTCTGGAGTGACTGAACATCCAAAGTGCTGGTTCCACTTCTTGAGGTGACGGGTGGTAGACATCACACCCTCGGAGGAGGAGGTCTAAGGGCCTGCGAGGAAAATAATTAATGCTTTAAATATTCATAAAAACAGTTGTAAAAAGTATTGCATGTATGGCTTTCACAGAAAGTCATTCTGATTTAAAGCAACACAAGGAATGTTCATTTTAGGTTGAATTGTTGATGTAAACATGAGTCATTAATAATTATGTAGAGTTAGCTTTTCTACCTGTCGTGCATTTAGGTACTCATTATGTAGACCTCTGGACTGAACTGAAGAGGGTGGAGGTGGAGGAGGTGCTGAAGGCCTTATTGCCTGAACATAAACAAGAGATCATGATAACGCTTTCACATTTCATTGGGTATAGATTGTTAAATAGTGTGACAGCAAGTTACCGGAGAGGGCTTCTGATTCAGGGATGAGTCGGGGATGTCAACTACATGAACTTTCTGCTGCATTCGATGGCTATAAAGACAACAGCAGTATTAAATAAACTCAATTCGGTTTCCCCCAGTGTTTAAGTGTTGGTTAACAATATTCTTACCCAGGTGAGTTTGGCATGCTCTTTTTGCGCTTGTAAAAGAAGATGGCCAGTCCGATTAGAAGTATTCCAGTAACGACACAGAAGACCACAACAATTGCTATTGTCACACCTAGAAATGCGAAGAGGCAAAAATCTTATTTGTGATCATCAACACTAAATGAATAGGAGGCTATTTTGAATGTGTTGTCTTGTGTATACCTTTAGAGGAACCTTCACTTCCTGCTTCTGTTTCACAGTCTGGAGGCAGCCATCCAGTTTCACATCTGCACTCCTTTCTGTGGTCACAAACCTGTAGCATATATGTTTACGTTAATCCTTCTGGTTATAACTTCTAATGCACATTGTGTATAACTTGTGAAAGAATATTTCCTAAAATTGTGGGACATTTAAAGGTTTATCTAATCTAAGCGTTTCAGTTTATGAGGAAGGCAGATTTTGGGTCTTACCGCATGACCTCTGCATTTAGCGGAGCAGTTTGTTGCTTTGTAAGCCGTTTCTAGGTCAACACACTCATTTTGGTTACAAACCTGAGAAAACAAACACATCAGGAGTGGCATATTATAATGCTTACTGATAAAAAAAACAACTATAAAGTTTTGTTGTTTTTAAGAGGTGATTGAATGAGTTCATGGTTACTGAACCATAAGGAGGTTTGGGAATAATTGGCATGTCTCTGGAGTCCTGTCTTACCAGTCCTTCCCCGCATTTGGTGCCAGAGTCGACTTGACCATAATCTTTTGCAGGATCGCTGTAGAAGGTAGCTTTACAAGAATTGAATGCTACTAGCCGTCCATAATTGGGACTTGCATTGCCATTTTCACAGAACAGTTTTCCGCACATCACATCTCTGCAGATAGACGAAAAGACTGGTGTTTGATAAAACACTGAAGGGATTAATGGATGAACTGATAAATGTAAAATCGTACTGTTTTTGGCAGCCAATAAACTTTTCGCCACTGCGTTTGCAGTGGGCGTAGTATTCCGCTCTCGTGTTCTGGTTGTAGCAATAGTCTCGAGCCACCACAGCAGCTTGATTTATTTGAATAAAGAGAATAAATTGCATTGTCATACGGGGCCAAATTTTTTCACTATTGTAATGCATCACTACTATACTCACTTGGACCCCACATTTTAAAGCACTGCTCCTCTCTCTGTGGGCACTGGCCATTGTAGCAATAGCCTTTCCCATTCTTGCAAGGGAGTCCATTGACTGTAAAGACGTCTTCAGGACACTCGGCTGATTTTCCGGTGCATGACTCGGGCAAATCGCACTCATCATTTTTTTGACGACACACATGTGCAGCTGACATGATCTGATGAGGAGACAGAATAACATGCAGGTTAGTTACCAGTAGGCCTATAAATGCATAAAACCATTACATTTTTGGAATATTAATGATATTATTTTTCATTTTTAATGCTAAAGACTTTTTCTGTAGCAGTTTACGAATTCTTAAAACGTACAGAGCGTAACAAAGCAGCTGTCTTGCTCCGATACTACTGATTTAATGGATGTTACAGCAAAATGCTCCAAATCGTTGAATCTTACCTTACAATCCTTGCAACATTCCCCTGCTGCACATTGTGAGCCCTCTGTCATTTTGCAGGTGGTGGCGTTGCAGCATGGGTTTGTACACTCCTATATGTTTTGAAATATAAAAACAATGAGTAGGTCTTAAGGTGTCTTGGCATTTAAGGCGTGTTTGCTCTGGTCACATAATAAATCATATTTTAAGTACTAGTTCTGAGAATCTGAAAAAGCTCTTGGAAAGTAATTAACATGTCAATGGATGATTAAATAAATGAATGAACATGCACTAAAAGTATGCAGTCCACCCTACACAATTTCTGGCCTGAAAGAAGAGATGACTAATGCAGTGCATGTATAGATTTGCAGTAATTATTACATGCAATCCATCATCTATTTTGCGCACTGCTAAAACGGTATACAAGAGATTGACAACACCGAACTCCTCCCATATGCACAACAAACACAAAGCACAACACTACTTTGGTGATTCATTGTCAAATGTAGAGTAAAGCCTACTGGAAAACATTACTTTTGAGAACTGTCTGTGCATGTCTTAACATGATCTGATATTGTATAGATGTGACTTGCGGATTTAAGTTTTAGGGTTATTACTTCCCATATGATTTTTCAGAAACCCTAGTTCTCTTACCTGCACTGTTCCACAGTCACATTGTTCTCCTGTCTCCACAAATCCATTTCCACACACAGGTGGCTGCATCAATTCTTTTGGTTTGGGCATATTTAAAAGGCATTCTGTGTTTTTGCTGCTCAGGTATTCTTCGTAGTTACTAGCACTGCAGCTGCTGAAGTGTTGAGGGATGAAATAGCTGTGGAGATATGGAGCAGTGATATTTTGCTGGTATTTTGAACTTTTGCTGTGGGCTCTCCATAAATAAAACAATACAGTATAAATTGTAGATTTGTTAAAAAAAAAAAAAATGCTGAGCTAATGAAGTTCATCTGATTCGCAGTAAGTACCTGAGAGCAGCTGTCATAATGCACGCGCTATCAGAACAAACGCAGCTGCTGCTGTCGTGACTCATGCCCAGATTGTGCCCCATCTCATGGGCCATAGTAGCCCCCACTGCTATAGCGTTAGGGTTGTGATCCTTTGAAAAAAAATAAACAGTTAGTACTTCAACTACAGATACAGGCTTAACATTGATGAAAACAGATATTGCATTCAAACGTACAGTAGTCTATGTTATGATGTAAGTTTTTATGTTTAATTTGGCATGAAGTAAAGCATTGCAACTATAAGCCAAGACCATGGTGATTCACCAATATGTTCTGGTAGAAAATATTTCCTCTTAATATTCCCATTAATGTGAAGTTATTTTATGTTTACATTACATAAATAAATAAAACACCCCCAAACCATCTTCATACTGCAATTTAGCATTTACCACTCTCTTTTATTGTGACTCTATCAAAATACTTATTTATTTTCATTCATGCTTCATTATTTTGGGCAGATAAGACTTATGAGTGAGTATCAGTACCTGCACAATCCCTGTTGAAAGACCCTGACACAGAGTTCCAATGTAAGCAAGACCCACGGTAGCTCCATCAAGGTTGACTGCGCTGTGAGAAGGACAAAAAAAAAAAAAGCTATGTTTAATCCACATTCAACATTTTTTCATTGAGTCTGTGGTTAAAGTCTGTCTTCTGGGTTTCAGTTCCTAAATGGAACCACTTGAAGCAGAATTGCAGTGTAGCAGAAGTTCTGACCTGAGGAGGTGGGCGTTGTCGTGCTCCTTTCTTTTGATGAGATCGTCATTCCTCCACTTGGTAAAGCTGTCCAAGGTAATTCCAGCAATAGGAGAAACTGTTATCTTATCGCTATCTGTCCAGACTTCAAATCCAGTCAGAGCAACAAATGTGTTGATTTCTTTATATACCTGCACATCAAGAAAAGAGTGAAAGAAGAGAATCAAATGTTGTTGTATGCTGTGTACAATGGGCTCCACAAATGTGACACCATCAGAGATTCTTTTTTTCTGAATAAATATCTTTTTAAATGATGGATTGTATTAATATAAGAATCAGCATATTTATATAGCGCTTTATTGTGTATTGCCATACACCCAAAGCACTTTACAATCATGTGCTGCACACCACCAGTGTGCAGCATCCACAGGACAACGGCACCAGTGCGCTCACCACACACCAGCTACAGGTGGAGAGTAGAGAGAGATACAGCCAATCAATGGATGGGGATTATTGGGAGGCCAT
>JAUMHQ010000053.1:5621739-5632748 GCA_032361165.1 Enteromius paludinosus | reverse complement strand
ACCTCTACCAACAGCAACCTAGTTTTCCCAGGAGGTCTCCCATCCAGGTACTGACCAGACTCAACCCTGCTTAGCTTCAGTGGGCAACCAGGCTTGGGCTGCAGGGTGATATGGCTGTGGCTCAGTAGGCCTACAATAAGCTATTCATCGCAAGGTATTAAAAATTGACCTTGTCAAACAAATTGCTAAATCTAGAACCTAGAAGTGCAGAATCTCACTCACTTCATTGTCATTTTATGCTATAGTGTTCCATTTTAAAATAGATTTTGAAAAAACGTTTAAATCTCAAGTTTTTAGATATTTGGCCTCCACTCGATATGTTTTGTTCTAGTGCAACACTATAAATGGTTAACCTAAATGGTTTGACTAAAGTAGTAAACCACTACTCCTCAAAAGGCCAAATATCTGCATTTAGTTATGTGATTAATGATCACAGTCAGGTCGTGGCCGCAATATCCTGTATGATTCATAAATGTTGGCATGCTGGATATTTTTGATAACTTGTGCGTCATCAGTCACTCACATTATTAATGTAATTGATGATCTCAAATATTCTCTTTCTCAGCTTCTGAAGATCGCTGTCCATTTTCTTGTACTGAGGAGGAACAAAGAATTGAATGATGAACCCAAGCATTTCGTCACATAGTCACACTGCTATTAGGACATACTTTCTGAAATATGATAACATCAGTGTTTTTCTAATGTACTGTGACAAATTTAGAAACAGCTTGACTTTATAAAAACGAGTCCTACAAGTAAATGCCCTACAAGTGAAAAAATAACACATATGTTTCCCTTTTTTGTTTTTGGTATTAAGAGCATCATATATCATCTGATCGTCACTGAGGCCCCCAAAATGTAATGAATAAATAAAGAATTAACTGAAACACTAATGAAGCAGTCTCTGAATCTTTTTTTAGATTAGGTATTCTGCATTATTCAGCAAGGTGCATTGATTCCTTACTTCACTGTTGTCCGCCACAAGGAAGAACTCAATGTATTTTTGTTTCTGGAACAAAGTTGGCCCCTGATCAAGAGGAAGCAATTGGATGGAAAATGGATAAGAGAATTATTATTTCAGTGACAAAAGAAAACAAACTACCCTTCTTTAGTTCATTTAGATTGAAATATTAGGTCAATCTGTGAAATTTTTTGCAGTTTAGACTTCTGCAATTTATTGTGAATGTCACATCGCATTAATCACATGACCTGTCTGAATGTGGTTAATTCTTGTGAAACTTTAACTTTGCTTCGCTGCTTTTTTAAGGGGAAAAGTAAATGAATAGGCAGTCTTACTGAGGAACGAAAACGACTTTTCAGAATGCGTGGAGGAGCGCCTCCCTCGCTCTCGTCCCAAGTAGTTTTGTTGACTCCGCATACTCTAGGCGTCTCATCATTTGCATCTTCGTACTTAAAGACAGCGTGGTCACCATCACCATCCTCGGACAACGGCTCGATCAGAAACCTCTGCTCCTCTGTTTGGAAATACCCTCTGTGAAGACAATTGGCATAATGGTCACAGTGTTTTTGGTAGGGATGAGCAGTAAGCCTGGTAAAATCAAAGCAATTGGCACAAGAGGTGACCTAATCAAGGGTGCTTTCGGAAACCATGTGTAATTTGTGTATCTCATTTATTCAAGCAGAAAATGCAAGTCACGTTGTAACTTCCGTTCATTGCAGAAAAGTGAATAACATGCTTGAGGCAACAAACTGATTGTATGGAGTAACAGTAATAGCAGTAGAGATTGTAGAAAGAAGCTTTTTTAAAAATGTGTATGCGTACTTCTGTTAAAGTTAGTTAATATGTGATGGTAAAAGTTCAACAGAAATGACTTTTAATACCGTAATCCATCGCAGGTGCTCATGCTAACCGATGACTTGCTCTCATTGACTATTTTTCCATGATAATAGCATAAGTCCTGTAGAAGAAAGAGTATTTCATAAATCTCTCACTCTATGGATTATATGTTAGTAGTACTGGTTGTAGCATACCAGATCTTTTGGTGTGGTTGTGACAAGCATCCCATCTTCAGTGTAATAAGTTTCGCTATAGTCTTTCGACAATAGTCCACTGTTGACCAACACACATTTCTCAGATCATTAACAAATTGCTCATTAATGGACAAATCGCAATATGTAATGTGGGAACTGCAATTTTAAAGTAATAGAACAATGTTCCACTTTGACAATGAGGAACTTTTCAAAATGACAACCAGCAGATATACAAAAATGATGACAAAGGAGTAACTGGGGAGACAGGCTTACTCATTTTTCTGGAGGTGCATTTCAATGTCTCTGCCGCCTAGTGACATAGCATATTTGACTGTGTCAGGTCTTGACTGCAGGAAAAGAAGAGAAATCAAATTTAGCTTGATTACAATCTTTAAACATTACATTTCGAGGCGTGTAGACGGGAACTCACCTGTAAGTCTCTTTTTTGTAGCTCGTGTAATCTGATTGGTCGAACAATCTCATACACCTTTTTTCCATCTAGCTCAGGTATGTGACCAACTATAGCAGATTAACAAACAGAGGAAATTATAGACACTGAATCACAGATTAGTCATAATCTGTACAAACATACAGTAATGTTTCTAGCCTGTAGACAGACTTTTCAATGTCAGAACTATTCCAACTGATCCAAATATTTTAATGGAAGCGCAAGTGTAAACCTGCTGGTTTTAGGTGATAACTGCCAGCAGACAACAGACAGTGATATGTTATTTTAATGTTATGAGCAAAATCGCTAGACAATAATCTCTGTCCAAACTTGATCCTTTTTTATTGAAGCATGCTTGTTATACTTTAACAAAACCTGCGCTAATAAAAAAGTTAGGTTAAGCACATGTTTCAACAGAGGCAAATGTTTCATCAATTTTGCAAATCAGACTCTGCAGATAACAGATAAGCATTGTATTTTTTTAGGGTGTAGCTTCAACATCAGAAATAACACGGTCTGCCTCGGATCTGATAGAAAACAAATGCATTAATCACAGGGTGTGCTGTTGTTATAGAGCCTGGGGTTTTTAACTGCAGAAAACTGTCACTGGGGCAGTACCACATTTCAAAAGGTACAAATATGTACAATACCAATATGTACATTTAAATGTAAACATTAGTTATTACTTAAAAGTACACATTAGTCACATACTTAAATGCACTCTTTCGGGGTAAATAAGGGAAAACGCTGTAAAAAATACAACTTTTTTCTTTTCTTTTTCTTTTTCTTTCATGGAATCAGTTCAGTCTAATATGAGCCAAAAAGCTACACAGAGATTAAATAAAACTGATGATATTAAATACTGAATTAATATTAATAAGTAATATGAACTTTTATTAGTATTAATGCTATTTACAATTTGGTAGTGGTTTGTATTTTGTTATATTTATAGGTACTACAATCTAACATTACCAGTTATTTTATGGAAATTATTTGCTTTATGTTTCCTTGGGTACATTATCTAAAATATGCAATAATGATTTGAAATGATCTAAAACCGTACTGCTTAAAATAATGTAAACAATACATTTGTTTTGTACATATATACACACACACATTTTCATGATTTTAGTAGTAAATCAAGGATCTGTACAAGTAAATACCACATACTTCAACAATCTAAATGGTATAATTCTAAAACCGAACACCCTTTCAATTCATGAACTCTTTGACTACAGCAGTGCTGTATTACAGCTGAAGAGTCCACAGCAGTGTAGAGTTAAGTTAATCAGTCATTGTGGAGCAGAGGCACTGGTGTATCCAGTATCTTACCTGTGGGATCGAGTGAAACACACAGAGTAAAGATCCACAACATCAGATGTCTTCTGCCCATTGTCAGTGTACAGAACAACTGAAACAGGATCATTTGGTTAAGCAGTTTTATGGTTCAGTTGAAGTGTGGTCTAGGCTCTACACATGCACTTGCAGGAAATGACACAGAGGTATAAAAGATTAGTGACTTGCTGGGACACGCCTCTGAGAGTGTTAAAAGAATGCAGGAAATAAACAGACAGACCATAACAGAGTGATACCTGCTCGCAGGTATAAAGAAGCCTCATATGGCCTTATTTTATGACCCAGATAAATCACTCTTGGGACATATCTTTACTCGTGTTCTGGAAAATCTTGCTGTTTTAATGTTTGCTATAGTTTAAAACAAACAAAACTCCTCAAATGAATCATCAGGGCAAACAATAGGGTAAGGTGGTCAAGCAGGTCTGTTATTTTACACCACTGTACACATGATTCAAGCATAATCTGATTCAACCTTTCCTTTTTCCATTATTTTTTTTTGTTACAGTGTTATGTAAATGCAAAATTCAAATACTTTGGTGCAGCTGACTGAAATGTGAGCCAACTTAGTCAAATGTACGCTGACAGACCTAAAGGCCACTATCTCTATTCTTTTTACAAACAGACAACTATAGGCTATAGTACTTTTTTAGTGACTGCAAGTGCTACAAAAATGTTTGCAATCCAAAGTATCTAACCAGTTTCCTTCTTGTACATTTATCTTTTGCAATGTTTACCCTTTATTTTTTGCACTTATTCCTAGAGACAAAAACATAAAGCCTCCAAAGGAAGAGCAAAATATGTTGCCTTACCTTCACTTTGTCTGTCCTCATGCACGTTTTATTCAAGACTTGCAGATTCATGCTTGCTGATGCTAAGTCTGTCTATCGACACTGCCTGCTCGGCATGTGAATCTAAAAAAATGCATCTTTTTCTTCAGACTTTGGGTTTTCTTACAACGTGTCAGTGCACGAAAATGTGTAATGTGAGTGAAAATGAGGAAACTCCTGTCCTGTCATCTTTGATTTCCTCACCCACTGAAATGCATTCTTGCTCTTCTTCTAATACACAAGGTCAAGTCAAGGATAATAATGCAGTTATTGTGCCTTCTCCTGACGCCTCCAACAAAGCCATTGTTCACTTGTTGGAGTGGAGAAAGCATGCAGTGTCCATTAGGGTGCCATGTGTTACAAACTAGCCTTTTTCTCTCTTCCCTTGTCTCCTCCTGCTCTCTGTCCTTCTGTGACCTATTGCTCAATTGTCTGTTCTGTCATGGATTTGTATGTGTGTGAGAACTACTCATAGTCTGTGATCCGGTAGATGAAGCTGAGCATCATCAAAAACCAAAATGCTGTCAAAACCAGTTTCTTTCCGGTTAAACAAAACAAAAAAAAAGATATTTAATATCCTCTAGTGATACTGAAGGCCTTATGTAAATAAACACTATTGACACTGTCAACATTCAGATGCAGAGCACAAACAGGTATATAAATACACCACTGTTCAAAAGATGGAGTTAGTAAGATTTCTGATGAATAAAAAAAAGAAACACTATAATATTGTGAAATATTATTGTAATAAAAAATAATTTTCTAACATAATATTTTTAACATTTATTTTTTTTAACCCCTTCATGGTAAAGTTGAATTTTCAGCAGCCATTACTCAGAGTCTTCAGAGTCACATGATCCCTTAGTAACAGTCATAATCCTTCTAATATGCTGATTTGGTGCGCAAGAAGCACTTATATTTAACACATGTTGTGTAATTACTGTGAGAAAACAGTGATGATAGAAAATTTAGAAGAAGAGCATTTATTTCAGATAGATAGATAGATAGATCTTTCTGAAACAGAGTTTTGGGTTCGGCAAAGATGATTTCTATGGTTAAACACATGCAGAGAAGGCGTGCAGGGACCCGCAGTCAGAGACCTATAAAGATTGTGTGTCCACATTCTTCCTTCACAACATTTACTGTGCATACATTTACAGTTCATATGCTGTTTCATGGACCATCTGTACCTCTGTTTTATGATTGTATTGTTGAGTGAAAGCATGAGCTAAGAATAACTTAATATCTCATTCTGTTGTTCTTTGTATGACAAGAGTGTTAATATAATAATATCAGTTTATAAGCTGAACTGATAAACGCTTTTCTTGTTACAGCCCTGTTCAGCCCTTGATAGGTTTTGAGATATCGATTATAGGTTTTGTGTGAATGTTTTTAAGAGAGGAAGTGTAATTATAATTATTGACCACGTGGTGGCAGTGTCCCCAAACTAGGCTACTCAATGCCGAGTTACATGCATTATGGTCCTTTTTTAGATTAAAAAAAATATATATATATATATATTTCACCTCATAAAGATTTTACCCCCTTAATGGTTATGCAATTTTTGGTTCATAAGTGTCTACATAACGAATTTTGAAGGGTTCCTGGAAATAATGCGCTTTGTTGCTAAATCCTTAAAAGCAGAAACCGTTGCGGCCACAAGAGTGCGATCTACGACTGTTAAGTGGATGCAAACGTTCATGCAAAACTGTAGATGCATTTTCAATGTATAAAATAATTCTCTTACATCATGGGAAAGCTATCCCATCTGTTTAATTTCTTGGTCTGCTTTTGTCTTTCTGCGTCACCCTCCATAATCACTGATGAGGCTAAAGCGAAAAAGAGACTGGCAGACTTGTAATGTGATTTGTCTTCTGCCTTTTAAGTTTTATAGAGATTAAGTGACAGCGATCTCATATCGCAGATGTCTCCTTTTGGATGATGTAATTGCTTTAAAACGTATTAATATGATGTCTGCGGCTTGTTTTATTCACAGTGCTGTCCAAATGTCTCATTTACTGTTTGTGTGGGAAAGTCTTCTCATTGTTTGTAATGTACGGCTGACCATTTCTCTTTTTTTGGAACAATGGTCATATTTTGTGTCATATATATATATATATAATGCAGTCCATGTGCTATGTATTTTTCTGTTCCTGTCTGTGAGGAAAACGAGTTGGCATTCAAATGTGGCTTACTACACAGGCAAGTTTGTTTGCATATGAAACAAAAGAACAGGAAAGCAAAATAGTGCCTTTTTATTAGGGAAATTGTAATATCATGCCAAAGCAAATGGCCTGACTGACAGATGCGACTTTTTTATACCTGTAGTTTGTGTGCAGTAGGTGTAATTAAGTTTGCAACCTCTAATTGCATTTCTTTACTCTGTCTATTTCTTACATTGCACTGCTGTTATTACCTCAGTGACCTTCTTCCCCATTGTCTGTGCTTCTGATGAATATCCAAGGCTTTTCTGGTGAGTCGAATCATCCGCAAGACTGATTCCTTTCTTGGAGACGGTTTTAAAACTGCCGACATGCTTACCAGGCCTTGTTTTCCACTCACTGCACACAGAGGCTGCTCCAGGCGCACATATTAAACCCAATTAAACCATGATTTCTGAAGCTAATCTGAGCAGGGCACTGAGCAGAAAAGTGCAGCGGAGAGAATAGGGGTTAATTACTATTCATTTTTTCAGGCCTCCTTTTTTGGGTTGAGTAAAACTTAAGGGCCACTTAACTCATTTGTCTCTCAGACGTACTTAATGCACATTTTATTTACAAGCTGATGTAGCAACACAGTCTCTTGCCCAATGTTCACTTAAAGATTTGTTTACACACAAGGCACAATTCTACACAGGTTTTTCAGAAAATGTTACATGTGATGCTATATTACACACGTGAGTAATTGTTTTTATTAGTATGCTTGGTAACACTTCAGAATAGGGGGTCAGAATAATGCATTAGTTAAGCATTAATTAATGGTTAATTTGTTCACAACTAAGCATTAGTTGAGCAAAAACACACTACTAATTAATGATTAAAATGTTAAGTTAATCATTAATTACTAGTGTGTTTTTGCTCAACTAATGCTTAATTGTGAACAAATTAACCATTAATTAATGCTTAACTAACGCATTATTCTGAAGTGTTACCGTATGCTTTGTTTGTTAATACAGATCGGTTGATATGTACTGAGTATTTATGTGGTTTTAACCTAAATCACAGCAGTGTTTGTCTATGAAGGCTGTAGTCTGTCAATCATACACAACTATTATCCTATCATAGCAGTTAACTTCTGAGTTTACAATCAATCATGTCAATCTTTTCTATTCTAAATTACTGTATGATTTTTTAAAATGTAAAAATCATGATAATATTATAAGTGGACCTCGGGGGAACAGTACAAATTAAAAAACAAACACAGTTCATGACACTCGGTTAGACTTGTATAAAGTCAAACAGATCAAATAGGCCTATAATTATCTTTCTTTAGACTCATTATTAAAAATTTACCCGTCCAGCTTTTGAGAAGATGTAAAGAGCATTAAAACAAAGAGCTTTAGTTGAGGCCTATTGTCTGTTTGTCCAAACTAGTGTCCTGGCATTGGGCTGTTATTATTAAGTAACATAGGAAATGGCTGAGGGGGTGTGGGCTGTTGGTCAAAGCCTTTTGGCAGGCAGGGAATTGCAGCCTTCCTCGACCTTGTTCCCCGGCCAGGATGAACAATAACATGCCGGCATGCGGGCTCCAGACTCTTCTTTCTCTTTCTTTTTTGGCTGTCCTCCAAAGAGATCTCGCCCGTCATGGTCAGGTCACAGGAGAGACACAGACAGAGAGTGAGACAAACTGACAGGCTTTGGGAAATTAGCCTTAAGCCACTGAAGAACGCTAACGCTAGTCTATTATAGTTTTTCTTTTTCATGCTTTACCCCCCTGCTGAAAAATAGCAGCATATGCTGGTTAGGTATGCTGTGACGCTGGGATGCTGGTTTAAGATGGTACTTTGATGGTTTATGCTGGTTTAAGCTTTAACCAGCTTCAAACCAGCATCCCAGCTTTAAAACATACTTAACCAGCATATGCTCTATTTTTTTTTTTGACAGGTCTTTCAGTTTTATTTTAGTTAAAACTTTTTCAATTATAATTTACATATTTGAATTACAGTTTTAGTAAGTTAAGGAATCCGCTATAGGGAATCAACATAACAACAGTTTCCATCCAAAATAAGCAAGAATCTCACAATTGTTTACACACACGGAAATCTTGGGAAACACCGTATTAGCTCAATGCTTCTGCCACTTCTTGGTTCTCGTAAGCAGAAAAAAACAATAGGTCCGGTGTATTCTATCACAAGGTTTGAAAATAATTCCTTTGCCCACGCAAATTATTTCCTGTTTGGACAACAGTATGTGGATACAAACCATAGGCCCTCAGTGATAGGCTAGTGCTAATCTCACTTTAGCTTACGTGGCTACAGGAGTCATGGTTTACTCATCGTAACGAGGATTATTTTGGAGAATATTTGTCATTGTGGAGGCGCTATGACGCGGTTTGCTTTGCTTACACGCTCTGCTTACGTTTGGGACTGTGACAAAATGCTACAGTTTCCCGTTTTTAATTTAAGAGCACAGATTCTGAATGATTTTCTAAGAGTGCACCAAACTATTTTCAAAGTCAACACATGCTTTAGCTCAGTTGTGTTCAGGCAATGCTTATTCTAACCCACTTTAATGCTGTAATGGGGACAGTGGCTCACGGAGACCCGATACTATGGTGACTCTCTATGGTAACCACACAGTGTAAACACCCCTGCTAGTGTTTACAACACAATGCTCTCCAAAGCTCTGATAAGAAACAGTAGCAGTTGTGATGCACTGCAGAAGGGTTTATATATATATATATATATATATATATATATATATATATAATGAAATAACTCATCCCACCATGTATAATATATAAAAAAGCTACAATCAACTGAATAAGCGGAAGTCCTTTAATTTGATTGAAAACGAAATGCTGTTCTTTTGAGCTTGATTTGGTTAAAATGTTCTTGTCAAAGAATCCTAAAAATCAATCAAAGCTGTCCACAAATATATTAAACAGCGTAACTTTTTTAAAAAATGGATAAAAATAAAAATGTATTAAAATAGAAACGTTTAAAATTTGTAATAATATTTGAAAATGTTAGTGTTTTTACATATAGTTTTGATCAATTCAGTGCAGCCTTGTTAAACAAAGGAGACCTCTTCCAAAAACATTAAAACTCTAACAAACTGCAAGTGATATTTAATAATAAATATCATAATTATTTTCATCATAATAATGTTTTGAAGCTTTATCCTGGTAATGTACAATATATTGGTACCACATCAGATTAATTGTTTTTTACTAAGATTTAAATAATTTAGCACTAATTTAAAGAAATTGTATTAATTAATTGTTCAATATTTCAATGTAATTGTTCTTAAATTTGTTTTAACTCTATAGCATGGATTTATCGCTTGGCCATACCATGGAATTAATCAGCAGCTGTGTTTTTAATGACTGTCCTACACACACATTGTAACACTGACTGTTGAAATGATTTTCTGTGGTAATTGACATCAATGACATCACAGATGCTGTAAATGGAGCTTAACCCAGAATAATCCTGTGAGTTTTATTGTCATTTGTGTGCATGAACAATATGCTTAGAACAATTTGCTCCAGAACAGGGTGATGTAATAAACATATATTGTACTATGTCAACATTGTCAACATCTAACTACTAAATGATACAGAGTACTCAGAAAGGCGATCGGAACGGTCAGTACAGAGCAAGCGGCTCGTGGTGTGAGATATTGAAGCATGTGAGGGGCGCAGTGGAACAGGACACCGAAACCACCCGGAGAGAAGGAGAAAGTTGTGTGTGCTTGACACTGTGACCTAAAGCTATAGCTCACAGTGCTAACTCAGATCGGTCGGTGAGGACTCATGGGGTCCGGCTGACTTCTAGATATCACGCTCAATGAAAAGAGTAGTTGAAAAAATGACAGAGAGAGGGAAACAAACTGAGGGCAAGGTGCTGGCAGATAGGGAAGGGGTGGTGCTTTAGCCGGTTCTGGCTAGTTTAGTGCGTAATGCTGCCTGGGTGCCTGTGTGGGACCAGTGCTGATGACTCATGTAATCCTCATGCTCGGGCTTGTCCCTGGATGCTGAGCGTGCGTGTGGAAGTGTGGGGAAACACAAGCTGTCTGGCTTGGTAGTGTGCCAGTGGCCACTCTAGTGTGCTCTGTGCCCTTGTTGACTATTATACACCCTCTCTAGATATATCTACGTTATGCAAACTCTGACAAAAGAGGATTAATCAGTTGTTATTATTATAATTGCTTTTTTTTTTATAT
>JAUMHQ010000053.1:5597855-5621639 GCA_032361165.1 Enteromius paludinosus | reverse complement strand
GGTGATCGTTGCCAGGTGCTCCTGATGAATTGCCAGGGCGACGCTGATGACATCCGGGGAATCCCGTCACAATATATCTACGTTATGCAAACTCTGACAAAAGAGGATTAATCAGTTGTTATTATTATAATTGCTTTTTTTTTTATATAAAAATCATTATGGATTACCATTTAAAGCTTCATCCAAAATAATTTGGCTGTCACTCTGATATTAACTAGGTTCTTTTAAAAATCACCATCAAAATGACTCTTTTTGCATTCATAACCTCTCTGTGGTTTAATTGTCATTCATTTTAGTCACAAGTTTTATTTTTATGTGATGCAATTTCTATTTTTCCATTTCTTTAGCATGGTAGCTGTTTGTGCATGTATATAACGCAGTAGTGTTGATGCAGCTGTGTCAGGAAACGCTGTGTGTCGATGCAGTTAGGAATGATTAAGATTACTTACAACAGAACAGCACGACCCATTTCATGGGCGATAGAGTTTTGAACATAGGAGTACACAAAGTTGCTTGTATTTAAAAAAAAATGTTTTGCTTTGACAAACTGTAAGTATGTTTTGTTATTAGGTTTTAGTATTTGCTATTGATTTTTGAAATGCTATGTTTTGCGAAGTGTGTAGTAACGCGTTGTATTTGTGTGTGTGAGGGAGAGACATGGTCACATCACAGTGGAGTCAAGTTTCTTAACCGTGGCGTGTGTACACTACTCTCTTCCTCTTTTGTGCATGAACTGATGGTTAAACTAAGGACATTATTAACGTCTTTATATTTATTTTGAAATCTAATACTCACAATTATGGTAAGGGATGTTACATTCCTTAAGCGTGCTTGTGGTTGCACTGTATCAGCTGACCAATCAGAGTAGACTGTGCTTCTCGGAAAGATTGGATTTTTAGAAAATGGCAAGGCATAGAGGAGCTACAACAATGCACAGTATTTGAAAAATAATGTGTTTTTTAACATTAAAGCATGATAATATATTTGGTTACACCAAATAATGATCTTGAAAATAACATAATATGACCCCTTTAACTAATACATTTAAGGATTAAATCAATTGCCTAGAGATAATTTTTTTTAAATGATGACACTAAAGTCAAAATGGGTCCTAATTATAATGTAAAAGATCAAAACTATGAGACAAAACGTTCAAATTATGACAGAAATAGGCTGAATTTTTTTAATAATTGTGACTTTTATGTACATACCGTATATCATTTTTTGTCATTAATATTTATCTCAAAGTTTTGACCAAAAATAATAATGATGATTTACAAAACCAAGAGGGTGGCGAAAATAGGTTTCCATTTGTCTTAAAATTTAATTTCTAATTTTGTGTGTGTGTTTGTGTGTGGGAAGTGATTTCTTCAATAATAAAAATAATCATAGAAAAAATTATTATTCTTATAAAAATTAAAAACACAATGTTTATCAAGTTAAATTTGACTCTGCACCACATAACCATAAGTAACACTGGCATAATTGTGTCACAATTATGGCAATTATGGTTTCTTTTTTTGTCAAAAATCATTTGGATATTAAATAAAGATCATGTTCCATTAGTATATTTTGTAAATTTCCTACCATGAATATATCAAAACGTAATTTTTGATTAGTAATATGCATTGCCAATCAACTATCAAACTAGTGTGTGTTTGTGTGTGTGTGTGGACCAGTTTATTGAGATATTGTTCATGTTTGAGTAATATTACATCCAATGGCTTTCTCTCCTAATATGGCCAGGACACTTCCGTTTCCGTAATAATTTTGGCAGGAATCTCACCCACGCAAAGACAACAGGAAAGGTATTTGGGCCAAGATTTAGCAGTATTGGCGGTCTACCAGCCACAGTTCCTTTGGAGTTAGATTGCTTTTTCTTAAGAACTGCCCTCCCATGCTGATGAAACTCTGGATTTACTGTCACGTCAAGACTCGGCTAGGCTGTTTAAAAAAAAAAAAAAAGTTAAACGCCAACTCTTTGTCTTTTCTTGTGCATGCTTGAAGCTCAGAGCCAAAAACTGTGATTGCTAAACACAGCACTTGAGTCCCGGATTCAGGCTGTCATAAAAGTTGATTACTGTTAACCTCAAATCTTCCTGTAAATGGCCTCTGGCAGACATGAATAAAAGGTGCTATTTGTAAGTCTGTGGACTATGTTGAGCTGTTATATCAGCTGCATAGTTGTGGGTTTGGCCTGTGATTTGAATGGTGGTGAGTTCAGCTCTAATTTTTCTTTGTAGATAATGTGTTTAAAAGTTTTAGCACTGTCATTTTAGATGTTCCAGGGGGGAAAAAACTATAACAGGATGTTTAAATACTATATGCCAAATCTTTACATACTAATGCAAATGATACTATAAAAAACAAGTGGAGTAATTAAACTGGAATCTCCTGCCATAGACATTCCCCTGTGGGCAGATTTGACTGCAATGCCCTGATGCCATTATACAACTGTTATTATAGCAACAGTGCTAATGCTTTTGAGAATTGTGCTAAAGGATTCTTCACCATGTGTGTACTGCTGAGTACGCATGTTTATGTTATACTTTATTCGGTCACAATTTACACAATATGCCAACATAGTGTTGCAAATAACACTTTTGAAATTAAAACGCATGCATATTCAGTTTTGCTATTATTGCTCATTTCTTCCATTTATTTAGCCGAAGGAAAAAAATTTCAAGCTTCAACTTCCAAACTGGAATTAAATCTTAACATTTGTTAAGTCTTCAACATTTGTATAAAATAAAAAGACTAGGCCATTTTGTTTGTCATTTGTTTCATACTTTTTTGTTTGTCATAGGCAAAAAATAAAATTATGATGACTGCATGACAGCATTCGCTCAATAATTCATTGTCAGGGTATAAAAATTAAATGAAGTTTGGTAATGTGCTATCTAGGTCTGCTTAAGCATGTCAAGTCATCTTCTCTGGGGGCAAATGCTGTCATATCCGACAAGCTGAAGACTCTGGCCCCACGGTGCTTAGTTAAGCAAAGCATGCAGGAAGGGATGAAAACAAAGAACATTCTTTACTTCATACAGCAGACTGAGGTAAATGGCATTTTTAAAAAACATCTTCACAGCTGCTTCCTTCGATTTTCACTATTCAGCAGCAGCCACATACAGTCAACACTGTGTCACTGTTTGTTTTGTTGCATGATGTCATTCTCTACAGAAATGAAAGCGACGTTTGTAAAATAGTAAATAATGAAGACATGATTCCAGACGCAATAAATCTGTGCAATTCAGTCACAACCAATGCTGTTATGCGTTAACACGGCAATCCTGATCTCCAATTTGAACATTTATTGTGCTTGTCTGCGAATCGCATAATGTCAGTGAAAGCCTTCATGTGTAAAACTACTTCATTTTCATCTTCTTTATTGCTTGCAGTTGTTTGCTTCTCATCTGCTTTGAAGTTTTATGGGCTTCAATATGGACAGCCAATAACAGACTGGCCTTGTAATCAGAAACTGATGGATGTGCATCTCTATGAATTGAATTTTAGAAGGTTGATCTCTATGGTTTACATTTTCTATTTATTTATTAATCACATATCAATTTATTTAAGTTGTTTTTGTTTTTTCATCTAAAACACGTTTACTAATTAATGTTCTCCGCAAAAAATTTTATCAACACCGCCCTATGTACTGTATGATGTGTCAAATTTGTGTCAAATTCAAAGCAGCACAGGAATGTCTGTGTCAAATAGGAAATCTGGGTTACCCTTGTAATCAACTACTGGCTCCAGGCGTGTGCAGGGGTAGAAACTACTTCTCCTTAAGGCAAGCCATCTGACGTGACCTTTGACCCAAGTTAAATTTAGTTTCCCCATTGTTAGGATTGATAAAGTACACTCAGCTTGTGTTTGAGAGGGCAGGACTAGGCTCTCAATTCGATGCTTCCTTTACCCTGTCAAAAGGTTATATTGTTATACTCTGTGTGTGAGACTCCGGAGAACTCTCTGCTTATATTTATGACATGTTCCTGGCGTCTCTTTCCGCACATTTCCCATCCTCCTTGACTCCAGTCATAACTGTTATGCCAGCCTGAGAAAGACTGGTATCCTGTTTCGCTACACACTCACAATGGATGCCAAGTAACGGGCATTCCACAAGATTACTGCAACAATGGCACATTTTTGTTAAGTCTCTGTAGGCCAAATAAAAAGTCATTGCAGAACCTGGTATTTTCTCTTTTTTATTCCTTTGTCTGACTTGCTTGCTTTCCACTAGGACTGTTCAAAGGGAATTACCAGCAAACCAGACAGAGAATAAACAGTGCACAAGCATGTGTGTTGAGTTTTGTTTATATGGAGCTTCTAAAGCATCCAAAATAAGTTCCGTGCTGTGTTATCTAAAAAGCCCACAGCGATTTAGCAATTATCAGATAAAGTTGAAAAGTGGCTATTTATAATTTTCACTGAAATGCCTTTTTAAGTTCCCAGTCACGTTTACTTCTTTAGTAAAGCAGTTTAGAAGAGCGCTACTCTAGTTGAAAAGACACAAAGTTGGGTTCTTCTGTCCATTTACTGTACATACGGCTGTATAACTACAGCATTGACATTGACTTGCATCAGTCTTTTAAAAATACAAATAAATAGGCCTATTATTATCCATGGCATAGTTAGTAAAGAAATGGTTATACAGGTTAATACAGTTAATAACACCTAATTAGAACACCATTGTGATGACGCCATAATTATTCAGAGTTCTATGACGAGAGTCAAGTGAGTTTTTGGCACGAAACTACAGTACCGTGATGTGTATTGTTTGCAAAGAACACTGTGCATGAAATTAATAATCAAATAGAGGGGTCTGTTAGATTTATGACAAAACATTTATGAACGTGTTCTTGCTGAACGAATAAAAAAACTTCAAACTTTTTATCGGGGAGTGAAAACATATAGTTTTTAATAGGGCACCAGGCTTTTTTTTTTTTATTAGATTTTAGAATTCCCACGTCTCCAAAATCCCGCATGCCTAATAAATCTGTAATATTTTATAATCAGGCAGAAAAAAAGTCCATAGGTAGCAAATGCACCCCCAATGTGATAAACCTTGCGCACTCTTGTCGTCAGCGCTCTCATCCATAATTACTGGCAAAGCTAGAGGCACGCTGGCGAAATAGTAGCTGGCTGCAAACGGGAGGCGTTCCTCTGGGGAGGCACTGTGGATGAAGTCATCTCCGTCCGCGGGAGCTGCGCTATAAAGAGCTGGTCCTCGCTGTAAACTCCTCACTCGACTCACAGCCACCAAAGCGGCTCAGACCGGTCAAGTTGGCGACTCCAACGCTGCTAAACAACGCCAAAGCCGCAAGATGTCGACCGACATGTACTCTGAATCTCGCCGGGTCTGCCCTTCGATCCACGGCAACAAGTTTGACACGGCGAACCGCAAGCGAGCGGTGGCCAACATCTTCGAGAACGTCAACCAGGACGCGCTCATGAGACTCTTCCAGAAAACTGGGGACATGAAAGCCGAGGAGAGAGTGAGAAGCATCTTCTCCTTCGCACACGACCCCGAAGAGACGGCCAAAGCACTGATGGCCCTCAAACAGAGGAAGAAGGACAAGTTCCTGCGGATCGCGGGGATAGTGCGGCACTTTCTGAAGCTGCGTTGAGCGTCTTCACGCGTTGACCCGCAGCTGCGTGGTCGTTCGTTTCAGACTGCCGGTGACATTTACAACCTGGCGATAACGGACACGTCCAGAGTGGTCGAGAAGGAACCACACCGAGATGAAGGAAAGCCTCGTAATTGACACGAGCCATTTCATGAAGGACGGGACGCACGGGATCTGGTGCTGTGGAGGCGCTCAATTTGAAGGAATCCCACGGCGCGAGCTCGCTGAACCCCCAGTACATCATATCGTGAAGACGCGCGAAAATATCTCGTGAACTCTATGCATTTTAAAAATGGACTTTATCACGAACTTTTGCACCTTATAGGTGTATTTGTTGGTGCACAAGAACCATGACTGGAGACAGAAGTTATGTTGCCTGAAAACTGCCTATAAACATTATGCCTTGTCTCAATGCCAGTTTAATAATGTGATATGTGTTAACACTCAATGGCCACTTATTTATTTGTCACAGTGTTATAACACCAGTTATGCATTTTTCACAATATTATTTTTCATTGTTTGTATAATAAATTATCGACTAAAAATTTGGACTCTCTTCTCTTTCTTGACTAGCTTTGAAATTGTGGGTTCTCCTGGACTCATGGGTCCCTATACACTCCTAAAAAGGATGTGTAAAAAAACAACACAACACCTCTGTGTCTAGTTGAGGACAACACATTTTGTGTTAGGCTTACTTTGAACTCAACCAGTGTGTAATTCCTGATAATTTCTACACAGAAATGTGTTATAGTTGCACAGTTTGGGTCAATAATGAAGTTAAAAAATACTCAACAGAAAAATGTATTAAAAATGAACATCCTTTTTGAGAGTGTAGAATTGATCCCACATTTCCCATTCTCAGAAAAAAATAACGCTGTCACTTGGGCAGTACCATTAAGTTGCTAAAATGTGCATGTAAGGTTAAATTAGGCACAAAGTACAGCTAAAAACTAGCTAGTTACAGCAAAGTGACACCCACAAACCCCTGAGAGCCATCCTGAGAGTTGAACAAGATATGATCACCAACAATAAAACTTTTATTAGCCCTCAGGGGTATTTGTTTTTTAACTTTCACTTTTTGAGCAGGATGGTCACACCTGTCACTCACCACAAGGTCTGGTTGGCTTTCATTCAGGCTAGTCTCTTTGCTTTGCAGATTACAAAACCGGCATGAACCAGTTTCTGGTTGATTCAGCCGTGTATTACATTACCGTGGTGTGTAGATAAGAAGCGTTACTATTCACTTTAGATCCTCCTCTGTGTCAGTTTTTTGATATATAGCTGGCGATAAGTCAATTTGCACATTCAGGTGTTTTAGACTTTTGGCATGGTTTAGGATTAGTGCTGGCAGAGGGGAAGATCAGTGGATGCCTGTTAATCTTAATGCTCTGATCGGTCACTGTACTGGCTCAAACCGGTTCTGATGGGCTGGGAATGCGTCATCTGACATCTGACTACCTGGCGGTCATGTAAGGTCTAGACAACAGAGCCCAACACCTTACCTCTTCTCCCTCGCTGCCAAGAGGGAATTTCCCATGTAAACATTCACCTGCCAAAGGTGACTATAGTGGAGACACACACACACACACACACACTTAAAAGTGATTGTTACAGGTCGTGTGAAGTGTGACCTATTATTAAACCTTTGAACTAGAGCAGCTGTGGGAGTTCAGTAACACAATGAAACGCAACATTATATTGTTAAAAGACATATGCTGCAACATGCTTATTGTTTGAGTTATTCGCTGTCAGCTTGCATCCAATTTTCTGTTCATGCAAACCACAATTTATTTATTTTTTTATTATAATTTATCTGTCAGCTTTCATTTCTGTGTTTTCCCTTTTACGGTAACATGTTTATGTCTACTATGGCTAAATATTTAAGCCAATTGTCTTGTCTGTCTTGTGTGCTGTATGATATGCTTGACTCAGGATTGTCCTCTCTCTCCCACCCTTTTCCTGTCTTTCACTGTGTTCAAGGCAGGGAACTTTGAAGTGCACAGACTGTGTGGGAGCAATGTGTGTGTGTGTGTGTGTGTAAGTTTCTATAGTGACAGAAGGAGCAAGGTAGAACTGACAACAAAGCTGCTTTTATCAGTTTACACAAGACTCAGGCCTCTCCAGTACAAACCGGTTCAGAGACTGACAACTGATAAAGGAACCAAAACTGCTTATGGTGTTGCATAAGAGTGAGGAGGAAAAAAGTTAATTTTGGTGAACAGGGAACAAAAATCTAGTGACATGTGATGGACGTCTAAAATGACGCAGCATTTTTTTAGCCCAATATGCATTTATTCCACATGTTCAGCTGGTATTAATGGAATGGTTCACCCAAGGATGAAAATTCCATCACCATTTATTCACCCTCCAGTCTCCAGTAGTTCCAAAATCTTTGTTCTGAAAATATTTGTAACCATGTTGTTTTATTAGGTCACCACTGACTTCCATAGTATTTTATTTCCTACTATGGAAGGCAGTGGTGACCCAAAACAGCCTGGTTACAAACTTCCTTCAAAATATCTTCCCTGGTGTTCGGCAGAACAAAGAAATTCAACTATTTGTGGAACTATTTGTGAGTAAATGATGACAGAATTTTTAGATGAACTATTCCTGTAAGTTGGTTTCCATATTGAAAGCATGTGGAACATGCTTATGTTTATTTGCATACTACTATGCACTCAAACCAAATCACATCAATTTTATATGTATAAACCACTTAAAAAATTATAAATAGTGCTGTCAAATAATTAATTGTGATTAATTGCATTGAAAATAACATTTTGTTTACATCATAGTTACTGTGAGTACTGTGTTGATTTACACAGTATATATTTTGAAAATATTTAACACACATTTATTTATATGCTTAAATTTATACTGTATAGAAATATATTTAATGTATAAACGTTACATATTTTCTTAAATATACACATGCATGTGTATGTATTTATATACACATATTCCCACCACACACTCATATATTATGCAATCGAATAAAATTATTTTGGACAAGATAATTTGGACATGACCTAAAATTATTTATATTAATCTGCACAAATCTAGTTTGTTAAATTTTGCTCACATTATTTGGTGCAGGTGTTTTTTTTCTTCATATTAAACCTTTAGGCCGAGACATTATTATCTGGATATAACATAACATTAAAATTGATTCTTAGCTTGGCAAGCTATTGTTTTATTTTTTTTTTAATTACAAAGGAAACAGCAAGTAAGATGATGAATAAAAAAAACATTTTAAAGTATAAAGACTGAATCGCAACTAAATCGCAATATACGCAAAAGTGATTACACTTAATGTCTGTGGTTGTCACAAAACCAGAACCAAGACAGCTTTTCAACGTCATCACTCAAATGCTTCCGTAAACAAATTTTCCCCAGCTGACTAGTTTGAAATCTAGTTTCTCTACCGCTCATGTCACCAGCCTGCTGACAGACTCTCTACACGCGAATGCTCACTCATGCCCTTTCTAACCAGGTTCCTCTATTTGCGACAAATAACCTAGAATGATAGTGATAGGGCAACATGCACCACACAGACGTCAGTCAGGATGAGAAATGGCTGTTTTACAGGAAAGAAGGGATTACAAGTGGGGCAGGTGTTAAGTGGTCTGTTCAGACTGCTTTCCGCTACGCATGCGGACATAACTCTTTGTTTCTTAAATCACATACTTTATTTGTAAGTCACTTCAAGCCTAGATGGTGCTGGGTGAGAGATGGCTCGCAGTGGTGATGAAAAACGTATTGTTAACAATGGATGAATCAGTTCTTTGTGTGTGTTTGTATGTGTGTTTCTGTATTTGTGCGTATACGTGGTACGTCAGTATGGTGCATTGCATCTGACCCCTACAGCCCCGGCGTCACTCGAGACCAGCTATGCTGACTCACTGACGCAAAGTCCACATCCCAAACAAAATATTTGGGACATTTCAGCCATATTTCTGCAATTTCCCGTACACATATCTCTTTCACTTGTGATGATTTTTGCTGGATAAATGAAGAAATGAAAGACTGAAAATAAAAAATGCTATGTTTTTAAGAAAGAAAGATAGTTTAAGTAAATTTAAATGACGCTGTGACATATTTTAACTATGCAGCATTCATTATGAATCAGTATGATGTCTTTTCTATTCATCTACACTATACAGGACTATTCTAAATTGGAGTCAGTGAGATTCTTAGAAAGAGAGACATTTGTGCTTTGAATGTACTTTGAACTTTCTAGCTGTTGTAGAATCCAAAGGAAACTGTTCCCAACACTTTTAATGATAAGAGAACATTCTTCAGCCCAAAATCAGCATATCACAGTGGTTTCTGAAGCATCATGTGGCAATGAAGATAATGGTGTAATGGCTGCTGGCAAGTCAGCTTTGCCATCATGGGAAAAGATTACATTTTAGAAAATTTGAAAACCATTATACTGCATGTGTGTTTTTTTATCAATTAAATGCACTCTATGTCAGAGTGAGAGACCTTTTTAAAAAATCACATATAAATACTTATATTTTCTGTTATTGTCTCTTATTGTCTATGAATTGTTTTTAAAATTTGACTGGAGAAAACACCTGTGACACAGCCATACAAAATGGCTCAGAAAAATATGATCTGAGACAGAACATATAAAAATCATTTTACTATAAAATATACAAACAGGATGACTTGTGTGACACAAAATATAGATAACATATAGATTGATTTTGCTTACACCCAACACACGAAATTCTAAATCTAAGCTTCAAATCATGACGGATCTAACATGATTAAATTTGTATGTTCCAGGCTAATATGCCTGGCCATCATTGGCCACATGCAATTACATGCACTGTCCTATATTGCACTTTGACCTTGTGTTTCTGGAGGACCTCGGATAGACTCAGTCATCAAGTGCGTTCTCTCTGGAGAGGATCTCCTCTCTATTGTTCTTAGCCTGTCGTGTGTTCTGGACAGAAGAGTGAAGCCTCTTCCTGTGTGGCTCTTTTGGCTGGCCCCGGGGCAGGGCGGCTGTCGCGGCCGGCAGACTCTCTGTCTCGCTGCAGTTCCACTGGCCGGCCTTGCCATTGTTCGAACCCTCCTCTCCTTTGTCCTGCTCCCCTCTCCACCTCTCTCCCCACTCCCAGCGTCCTCCTTTTTCTCTGCAGGTGTTGAGAAGGAAGCCCCTTCGATTATACACAATGGCAGAACAACCCACCTATTTATATATCCATTTCTCTGCGTATTTATTTATTCTCCAGAGTATTTTTGGAGTGCTGCTGATTGTGATTTACTAATAATGGGCTAAAACTGCATGTTTACTTAATACATAGTGACTTTTTGTATACAACTAATGTCTTCTTTTTTTTTTTATATAGCTTTTGATTATATAGCTCTCGCTCATAGTCAGTCTTCGTGGAAAACTGAAGGAATCACCTGTGACATAACAGCTCCTGATAATATTACTCATCTGAATGGGCTTTACCCTTATTACACAGAATGAGGGAGTGTAGTTAGATACTGTACGTCACAGAGTGCTTCAGTGTTTCATCAGGCTGAATGAGGAAACAGTCTGTTTCAAAACCGAGGACAGGCTAAATGTCGTCAGGCTGCTGTTGTGTTAATCTTTTAACAACTTTTAAGCTTTAATCTTGTGTTTGTTAGCAAAGTGCACTGTGTCAAGCAAACAGATACTGTATGAAGGATTGAATTCTTCACTAAGCCTATATTCTGTTGACAGATAGACAGTCGGCTTAGCTACAGAGAAGGTGTGGATGGTGTTAAATGTAAAGAATGGTGTAGGTTTTGGACAGGCATTGGTGGCAATTTCAGAGCCTCTTTGAGAGCTCATTAAATTGCAATATAGATTCCTGGTTAAATCAATGATGTCATCGCTTTTACATTACATCAGCCTTATACAAATTAGAGAGGCTCTCCTTTGGCCCTTGTTGCGTGGCTGTGTTCAGTGACTCATTGAGCGCTGTACGAGGAACCTGGTAAATGCTGTGCTACTTATTTGTCCACAGTAAATGATTTCATAGTACATCCTGTCTGCAGTCTGAGCACGCAGCTTCAGAAAAACCACTTACTTAGGTGACTTATACTGTGAGAATATCATATGACATGTCTATATTATACAACATCTCATGCAAGTGGAAATTAAGACAAATGTACCTGCATTTATCTGAGTCATTTTTTGCAGAGCTATTTTTTTCATAAAAACATTTTTTTATGAAAATTACATTTTTGTCAGATTTTGCAATAAGTGTCCATTTGTTAACTTTTGTTAACTAATACAGATCTCAAATTAAACGTTAAGCTGTAACTAAAAATGAACAGCTGCTTTTTTCTATTAACTAACTTTAACAAAGATTACTAAATACTGTAACAAATTCATTGCTTGTTGTAAGTTAATGCATTAATTTCCCCTTTTTAATAAACAAAAAAAAGTGACTCAGATAATTGAGAAACATATTGTCCTCTGGTCTTGATATCTGCACACATAATATACAGGTGTGTTTCCATATAACGCCTTCAGACATATCTGGGTGTAACATTCAAATTCTTAACCTGAAAATATGAAATACAGTAAATGATTTCCCTTTATGTGTACTACAGAATCGACATCATTTTCGTTATTTAAGCTGGGACTTCCTCAGAACTAGCTGCTCTCTGTAGAGTTTAATACAGGACAGTGATAAGGGGAGCAGATGCTGATAAGTTCCTTATGTACAGTGTTTGAACCTACCAACGACTGGACAGGAAGTGAAAGGAGCCTGGCGTTGTCACCTTAATCCAGTTGAGTCTTGCGCCACTCTCAGGCCCTGCGAATGCTCTTAACTTCCTATACATGATGTTATCGCACAGTCATCGCGAGGACTCATTGTTGTAGACTCAGGTGAAGCCATTATGATAACATCACAAAGAAAAGCTTTCATAAATTATGTCAGCTATTGTGAGTCTGCCTTTGTGAAGTACTCGGCTGTTTCCTCAGTGCGTCTTCGGAAAGATCTAATCAGTGTTGATACTGACTCTGAGTAACTCTTCTCTATAAACTTTCACTCCCTTCAGTTTCCAGAATCTTTTGTATGTGTTTGCGAGCTGTTTTTGTCATTTATATAAATTGTGGTGTATTTTAGGAAATATTATGCTTTGAGTTTTTATCGCTGATGTTGTAAAAAAAGAGAGTGGGATGAGGGAGAAGAGAAGTCAGTTGAAGCAGGAGAATGAAGACAAATGATGAAATGGATGCTGTAGGAGGGTTAGACTGGGTAACCAATGGGAAGTGAACCAGGTCACATCAGGGCCACCCATAAAACAATGTGCCCCAAATTGGCACAAAATTCTTGTATTTATTACTGGAATAGAACATCTTGAGGCCATCCCAGACAGGTCAAATCGGATTCGAGTTTCAAACAATACAGAGCCAGTGTCTGACATTACTGTGAAGGTTAACGTCTGGGAAAAAAATAGGATCACAACGGTCATATGCATTTTATTCCTCAACTTTGTGTTCCTGTAGCACTGAACAGAGTCACAATGCCAAAGTCCTGGGTTAATTTCTTGTGGAATGCAAAAACTGATCATTTACATGCATCTGTCAAATATGTATGAATTCTTTTCTGTTGCTTAAACAGTAGATCATGGGTTTGATTCCCGGGAAATGCATGAGCTGGAAATGTTATGTATGTCCATTTGATCGAAGCTGTGCTTATGTGAGCTGTGCCTACACAATCTCACGAGCAATTTGTACGTATACGTACGAGGTGCCAAATTTGTGGCAGTTCGTACTAACTAAACGATTTTGTACGATTTGTCTAAAACCACGTGATGGGTAGGTTTAGGGGCGGGGTTATGTTTAGGTCATTCGTACAAATTCATACGAATTGACATCTCGTAAAATACGTACGATTTAGAATAAATTGTATGAATTCATACGAGTGAGGTCGTACGAATTAGCCACCTCGTAAAATATGTACGAATTGCCGTGAGATCAGGTTGGCTGTGCTCATATCAGGAATTTTCTGTATAGGTTTTGACAGGTATTTTGACGTTATTTTTTAATGATGTATTTCATTGTGTTTTAGAGTTAAAGGAAATGTCTAAACTTAACAAAAAATGTCCTGGCAGTGCCTTTTCCATTTATCTAAGATTTTTTTAGAAATGTGTACATATGAAAAAGACTATCAGCTTATAAAGCTTTACTACCAGTTATTGCATCATTAGTGTTAACTACATATATATATATGTTTTAGACTGTCAATTAAAATAAATCTGAATTAAACCACACAAATACATTAAAACTAATTGTAAAAAAACTAATAAAAATAACAAGAGCATATAAAATAAAGCTTCAAATAAAGGCTTATTCAAAATATTAATTAAACACTGTAGAAATAATATTGATATTATAATGGATGGATTATATTAGTTAAAAAAAAATGAGAATAGGCACTAAAAGTCCTGAAGTGTAAAAATGGAGTATTTCACATGTCTTAAATTTTTTTTGTTAGCTAAATAAACAGAGTGTTACTCTCCTGTCATTCATATTAACAGCGTTGATTATATAAGTCTTCAGTGCCTTGTTTCAGTCTATTCTCTGTTTAGTGTTTGGGAGGGGTTCCAGCCTAACAGAACCTTGTGTTGACTTCTATTAAATATATAACATCAACAGAAAAGACCACACTGAAAAGATGAAAACAACAGACGCTGACCTAACCACCCAGTGACGCTTCTTGAAGTCATCTGAGATCCAAGACATCTGGCTGTGTTTTTCTAAGCAGCAGTCATAGTATAAGTGAGTGCATGTGCTCCGGGCCAGTGAAAGAACCGGTCTCAAACCTGTACGGCTTAACCATAGCCAGGTCAGTTCAGCAAGAGTAGAAGGGAGAGGACACGGGCTTAATGTTGCTGCCGCCTGGTATCTAAATCCATTAAGCAGCTCAGCTGTCCGAGCCGTGCACTGTCAACTCCAATTCACACCCAACCTGTGCTGCGCTGTGCACGTTAAACACAGCAGCACACAAACCAGCTGCTTTTGATACTTTTGACAGGCCAGTTTGATGTAGCATACCTGAATGAGAATAATGGAGTCTGTTATATCTAAATGCAGATTGTGAGATAGTCCAGCTTGTACTGTTGATGTCCTCCAATCCTCTCCATGCTAGGGAAATCTGCTCATGACTAAACACTCATCCTTGCATCAGGCTTTCTCCTATGCCTACTAGAATCTGATTAGCTGGATTGGAATGACCTCTCTGACTTTAAAAGACACTTAAGTAATTATTATTAATTATCGGATGAAAACTTGATATGAATCAATATGCATAATGACACTAATGTCTTATGGAGCTTCTTCATAGTTGATTCACCTTTTTGATTTGGTGAATTTTGCAACGTCCGTCATAAAAAAATTGGGATCAGGTTTGACTATATCTGTTTTTGTATCCGTAGTATGCATTTTGCTAGGAAAGGATGACCAATATAAAAAATCTGAAGAAAAAAAAACTTACTCCTTGTGCAAGGACCTTGAGTTTGACCAGACTTCGATTAGCGTAAGCAAGTCTCGGATCAAAAAAGCAAATGGTCAGAATATGTTGGTCTAAAGAAATGTAATCCATTACAAAAACCACAATAGAATGTTCAAGTGTTAAACTCCACACAAACGTGAGCTAAGTGTACTAAATCACCCCATGCTCTTCAGAAAGCAAGTTTGTTTAACAAAAGTGTGTGGGTCTGATCCAGTAGGGGCCAAAAATAGAGTCTTCAGATTATTTATCAAACTGTTCATCTGTTTTGTATAGCCTATTCAACTGAATGTGCCAAAATGACAAGTGCTATTTGTTTATGTAGACTTCTTGTAAAAGGCCAGCCAGGCACGTGGCGTCTGCGAAGAACATCAAGAAAACATGTCTCTCTCTGTGTGTGTGTGTGTGTGTGTGTGTGTGTGAAGAGGAGAAAGAAAGAATAAGCATACTTAGCTCAGGTTAGGCATGTGTTTCCTAAATGTGTTATTGTTGACCTGTAAAAGAGTGTAGGCCTACACAAACAGAAGAGAAAGGAGGGAAGTCGTTCATTCTGCAGGCTGTCCAAAATAAGGCTGATCTTTCATCTAATTGGCATGGATTAGTCCTGAATGCTCATTAGTGTTTTTGTGTCAGCGTTGACCATTGTGTTCTGTTATTCTGTGCAGACATTCCTTGTTCTGATTGCAAACAAATGAAAAAACACTTGTTGCTTCTTAACTCCTTTTGGGAAATGGTCAGGGGAGCCATCTAGTGGATGATCAGAACATTTTTGCACCAATATGTAAAAAATGTTCTAAGAATAAAAAAAACACCCTATTTGGAAAAATGATTACTGCAGTACTGTAGCTGCATTCTCCATTATTATTTTTGAAGCTCTGTATAAACTATTTTAGTGTTTAATCCTTTTTGTGGTTATAAAGTACTAATAATAAAAAATAGGTAAGAGATTTGAAGTTCCATTTCACAAGAAAATTCCTGACTGGAATTGATATCAATGATATCACTTTATGCGATAAACGTTGTGTTTGTGATAGACTACCATCTTGTGGTGAAGTTGTGTCAGATCAAGCGGACAGGATTTAACTGGTAACCATGTTCCAGTTAAATTAAGCTTTACGTTTAGATTTTAGCAAATATCTGACCTAAGAAACAGACACATTTTGTGGCAAACGTAGAGAAAACTTTTGAAGGCCCCATGCACATATTCTATCCTAAATTTAATGATTATCCCTTATTGGTGGAATTGAAGTGACATGTTGCTGTCAGAGTGACAGGAATGTCAAGGTTTGGCTTGTTAGCCCACGAAAAACATTTCCTGAGTGAAAAAAAAGTGAAGGAAATTTAATTTTGCGTGTTATAGCGACTCCTAGTGTCTGGAGAATGTGTATGCACACACTTGCTTATCAAAGCTTGAGTATGGCATGGGATTTTGGGACCATCCTACCCAGTTTGTATCTCTGACTCTGTGCTTTACATGCTGTGACACCCTCAGACATTTTTAGGGCAGAAAAACAAGAAGGAGATGAAGGTCAGTAGTCACTTGACATTTAATGTCAAAAATCCAGTCCACACATCTTAGTAACATAAACAGAAGTTTTATCCATCTTTCAGTTTGACCTTAGCTCACTTCCAGCACTGCAGTAATGCAGCTCTTCAACCCCCAGTCCATCTGTCTCCTACCATTAACCTCGGCTTCATTTTGCCCTCAGCAAACGAGACATAATTGTACATCCTCCCCCTGGTTCGGGTCACCTAATCAGGGCAGCACTCTAAAACCTCCCACATCTTCACATCTCATTCTCTCTCTGCACAAAACAAGTGAGATGACATGACTGCGTAAGTGGCTAAATTACAACAATCAATGACTGAACAGCGATGTACTGTAAGAATTATGCTGTGACTTTTAAGGGTTGTCTTTTTAGTGCCTTCAGCTCAGACATCTAAATCCAATGGATCTCAACAGTTTTGCTTCGGGGCCCAGACTTTATAAATAACTATAAATCTTTGTTGCAAAACCTGTATTTAATAATCTGAGTTGTTATTTTTTCTTTTTACCTTGCTTATTTTCATTAATATTTTTTGAAGGGTCAAGATGATGTCACACTAGTTTCTAGGTTTGGAGTCAGTATGTTATTTTAAGAAATTAGTGTTTCACGTCTTACGCATTACTGTAATCTATAATCTGCTTTTCCTGGTACTGCAGTAAAATAATGAGTTACACTTATGTAATACAGTTACTAATGTCAATAAAATAATGTTACTAATGCAGTATTATATATAATATATATATACAATACATATGAAACAAAAATCATGTTTTGTGTGTCATGCCATTAATACATTACTGGAGAATGCGAGATAAAATGCAGTCCTACAACATTTATTATCATATTTCGAAATGTTGCACTTGACATATTTTAGTCTGCCATTATAGTTTGGGAAAATCCAACAAGTGAATGTGTAGAAGTTAGTCAAAGTAACTTATAAAAGTAGAAAAAAAAAAAAAAGACCAATAGATCAATAAGATCATTTGCTGGATTAAACCGCATCTGCATCACAATTCAAGGCTTATTCCTCTGAGCGTCTTCTTCCAAAACTAAAAGTAGATATTCTCAGAGAATGAGAATGCAGAAAGTGCACCCTATTTGTTTTATGTTACAAAAAATTATATATATATATTGGTAGTAAATCAGGGTATACATACAAATAGTAGGCCTGGTTTTGTATTTTTGTCCAGTCAATATTAAATTAATAAAAATAACTGAATTTCACTTTGTAGTGTATTCAATAACTTGTAAAGTAAAGTAATTAATAATCTGATTAATGTTAGATGCAGTAACCAGAAATGTAATCAAATGTAAATTTGGGTAACCAAGCACTGATAATAACTAACAATATGTGTAATAAATATGTAATACTGTTTCAAAATATTATTGTTAAACAAATGTTTCCGATAATAATCTAGTCTCCTGCTGATTAATTATAACAGTAATTCATCTGTACATTAGTTAAACTTTTCTGGTTTTCCTTCTTGATCTTCTATTCTGCCTATTAAAATACCATTGCACAGGCAGGCAGATGAAGACTTTGTTCAGTTTGCATAGTGCAGCATGAGGGATAATGTTTCAGATAATAATCTAGTCTCCTGTTGATTAATTATACAAATAAGAGGATTTAGTTTCAGATGCAGAATAGCAGGATAAGGTCGAAAGGAAGTCTCAAGTTCTTTCTCTGAAGTGTTAATGCTGGGAATAGCTTTTTTAAACTGAGAATATGATTGCCTCAGGTTAGTTTTAAGCTTGTGGTAATCATGCTTGAAACCTCTGTTTACCACTAATAATTGAACGAGAATGTTTGATTTGCATTTTTGCCCCAAACAAGTCCAAATTCAGATAGTATCTATATTTCCAAAACCTCAGAAACAGGACAGGAATTGGCTATCGGATTTCCGAGAGCTGAAGAAGTGTCAGGTCAGTACATAGTTACTAGCAGTGTGTAACATTGTAGTTGTCTTCTCATTCCCTTCCTGTCTTGGTTTTACACCGTCTCACTATGTATTTCCAAAATGTCTATGACAGTAGCTTCATTTCCTTTAAGTCATCATCCCTCGAATAGCAAACGAAGCGTTGACACAAAATCATTTCAGAAACACTGTTTGCTTGTTCATCTCATGTGTATCAGTTGGTGGTAAAATTTCAGGCAGCCCAGAGGCAACAACAAACAAATAGTCAAGACAGTAAATCTCAGAGGAAGAGAAAGTAGTTGACTCTAAATGTCTTAAATCATCACCTTTTGCTTGTACACTAACAGTGTGACAGCCTTGTGCAATTTATTATTCATGATCTGTCTGTCTGAGAGATGCCTTGTTTTGTAGCCTATTCATAGCTGTAGCTGTTAAAAACGTATCAGTACCCTACGATATCATTTATTACTCTTATTCAGTTAGTGACAGTGAGGTATCTGTTTAACAGCAAATATTCATACTTATTTTCAGAAGCACTGCAGACAGTTAAGTTAACAAATATTATGTGAAGTTGCGACTATCTTTTAATTTTCCCCTGGTGCTGGCACTAAGCTAATTAGCACAGATGTCTCAGTCTGATAAAGATGTCTTTTCATAGTAATATTATATGTGATGGCTGGGTGCCTTACATTAACTTAAATTTGCACAGACTAAACATCTTTTAATGTACTGTGGCATATTAATAAGCATATGCTTGCTCCTTTTTGGATCATGATGAAAGTTAAGCCTCTACTGGGATCGGCACCTAACCCGTGGTGGAGGGGTTTGAATGAGTGCTTGAATGATCCTAGAAGCTATGTTGTCGGGGGCTATATGCCTCTGGTAGGGTCTCGCAAGGCAAACGGGTCCTAGGTGACAGGCCAGACAAAGACCGGTCCAAAAAAAAAAGGAAAAGGATCACAAGTAAGATTGTGATGTCGCCCGGTACGGCGCAGCGGGGGCCCCACCCTGGAGTCCGGCCTGGGGTTGGGGCTCGTATGCGAGTGCCTGGTGGCCGGGTCTTACCCCACGGGGCCTGACCGGGCCCAGCCTGAAGGAACGACGTGGGGCCATCCTCCCGTGGGCCCACCACCTGCAGGAGGGACCGTAAGGGGCCAATGCATTGTGGGCTCTTGGAACATGGAATGTCACCTAGATGGGGGGGAAGGAGCCTGAGTTAGTGCGGGAGGTTGAGAGGTGACTAGAGATAGTCAGGCTCACCTCCATGCACAGCTCGGGCTCTGGATAGGGTGTGGACTCTCCACTACTCTGGAGTCGCCCGCGGTGAGAGGCATGCTCTTAGCTCCCCAGCTTAGCTGTCATGTGTTGGAGTTCACCCCACAGAACGAGAAGGTAGTTTCTGTGGGCCTTCGGGTTGGGGTTAGGTCTCTCTCACTGTTGTTTGTGCCTACGGGCCGAATGGCAGTGCAGAGTAGTCGGCCTTCTTGGGGTCTCTGGGAGTTCGGTGAGGCCCAGGGAAGATCTAAGACACGCTGGAGGGACTATGTCTCTCGGCTGGCCTCGGTGTTCCCCCGGTAGAGATGGAGGAATTGTCTGGGGAGAGGGAAGTCTGGGTGTCCCTGCCCGTTCACACCAAGCACAATAATTATAACTATAACTATAAAGATAACGATATTAGCATCCACACCAGTGAACGATATCTTCTGTTGTTTATTCTAAGCGCACATGCGTCTGCCGCTTTAAATTCTCCAGCTTGTGAGAACAGGACGGATTCTGATTGGCTGTCAATGTTTGTATCGTTTATCAGCTGGAAAAAATCATTCTGAAAATGATTCCAGCAATATCGTTTCTCTGTGCCTTTATCGTTATCATTGTGGTGTGGACTCACAAACTGTTCATTCACATTAAAAACAAATGTTAAAAATATATAATTATCGTAATGTTTATTGTTATCTTGCTTGGTGTGAGTGGGCATTTTGACTGTATGTGGTGTTAAAACAACTCTGTGCCTGTCTTTTGACACACAACCTTTGATTTTCTTTGGTAAAACAGGCTACATTGATGAATAGTCTTAGCATGCTAGTATGGCAGTGTCAAAGGTCTTCCATCATAGTTTTTTGACCTCTTGACTGACAGCAGAACTTTTCAGCCGATCAATACTTTGTCATTGTATTTATCCTTGTCACTGCAGAAAATACATTCTATGATGCACTATATGAGTCAGCAACCCACATTTGTATCCAAGAGAATCAAGTGCACATTAAGGTCCATTCTGAATGTTAATAGAAATAAATGTGAACATCCCAGAAAGGATCATAAACTGTGGCACAGAGAAGAAATAATTCAAATAGATTTGTCAAAATATATCTGAATAAATCAGATTAGTGAAGATGCACTGAAACTGTAACGAAGGGGACAAAGACGTGCGGATCCATAAGTAGGTTTTTACTAAACAGTATGTGGTCATACAGGCTGGGTAAAAAGTGGTGAACAGGGATGATAGAGGAAAAACACAAAAAGAGTATCCAGATGGGCAAAACAGAGCAATAATCCAAAAGGCAAGGTTAGGTCGGTACATGGGAAAACACACATTAAAAAAGACAACTCGGACACAGGAACGCTTTGTATAAGGAAATCTTAATACTCGGCGGTTTGACTGACGAACACAAACAACTTTTAAAGGGTTAACAAGGAGGCGGATTAATCACTATGGGTGGAGCTCGAGGGCACTGCTGTCTGGTGATTTTAACAGAAACACTCAGTACAAAGGTTACAATTTAAGGGGTAACCTGAAAACGGCTTTGAGTTTCTTATTTATTATTATTAATAATATTTGATATTATTTTATAACTACAGTATCATTTCTGTCTTTGCTAAAAGCATAAAAAATATATATTTGAAGAATGTGAAAAACAAACAGTCCTTATTGACTTTTATTGTATTTTCTTTTTTTATACATCAATCAATCACTTTTATTTATATTGTAGCAAAGCACTTAACATTATCAGATAGGAGAATAGAGTGATGGTAATGTATAATGACGATATTAAACTATTTATTTATTAAATGCAGAGACGGTCTCTGTAGTCAAAACGGTGATAATCACTAGAAATCAGGTGCCCCCAACTAAGCAAGCCAGAAGCAACAGCAGCAAGGAACCAAATACCCATCCATGAGAGAATGGAGAAAAAAACCTTGGGAGAAACCAGGCTTAGTTGGGGCCAGTTCTCCTCTGGCCGGACACCCATTAACTTCCAGTTTAATTTTAAGCATGTCAGATTGTGGAAAGGACTAGTATGTGTGTGTGTGTGTGTGTGTGTGTGTGAGTGTTTTTGTGGATTTGGTTCCGGTGATCTGTCCACAGGGCTCATCTACTGTAGGTGTTCTGGTCTCCGATGAAGATCATCTCTTTGTGCTGATACACCATCTGATCTGGATACGGACTGAGAGACAGAATAAGACAGAGACAGACTAATATTAGCATAGATGCCATTATTTTTACGATGTAACGAGTACACCGTGTGTTAAGTGGAGTGTTCCCGGTTCCATCTGGTCTAACGCCCAATAAAGAATTACAATAGTCTAGCCTCAAGGTCATAAACACATGTATGAACATTTCTGCATGTGAGTCTGAGACCATAGGTTGCAATTTAGATATGTTCTTGAGATGGAAAAACGCACTTTTACAGATGCTAGAAACATGGGTTTCAAATGAAAGATTGCTATCAAACAGCACACCAAGGTTCCTAACTGATGAAGAAGAATTGACAGAACAGCCATCAAGTGTTAGACAGTGGTCTAGATTATTACATGTGGGGTTTTTAGGTCTGATAATTAACACATAAGTTTTTTCAGAATTTAACAGTAAGAAGTTGCTCCAATTTTTTATATCAGCTATGCATTCTGTTAGTTTCTCAATTTGGTGTGTTTCACCTGGCTGAGAACAAATATAGAGCTGAGTATCATCAGCATAACAGTGAAAGCTAACACCATGTCTACTGATAATAGATCCCAAAGGGTAGCATGTGAAGTGTAAAAAGTAACGGTCCTAGTACTTAGCCTTGAAGTACTCCATATTGCACTTGTGATCGATATGATGCGTCCTCATTCACTGGTACACACTGATAGCGGTCAGATAAGTATGATTTGAACCATCCTAAGGCACTTCCACTAATGCCAATAGAGTTTTCTAGTCTAATCAATAGAATGTTGTGGTCAATAGTGTCGAACACAGCACTGAGATCCAATAGCACTAGTAATGAGATACAACCACGATCAGATGATAGAAGCAGGTCATTAGCAACTCTAATTAGAGCAGTCTCAGTACTATGATACTGCCTAAATCCTGACTGGAAATCCTTACAAATACCATTTTTCTCTAAGAAGGAATATAATTGGGAGGATACTACCTTTCTAGTATCTTTGACAGAAAAGAGAGATTTGAGATAGGTCTGTAATTAACTAGATTTTTGGGGTCAAGTTGCGTTTTTTTAACAAGAGGCTTAATAACAGGGATATTTCCTAATGACAATGATTAATTAATATTAATAATAGACAAAAAAGGATCAATGACTTCTGGAATCAGCTCTTTTAATAGTTTAGATGGAATAGGGTCTAATAACATACATGTTGTTGATTTAGATGATTTAACAAGTTTATACAATTCTTCCTCTCCTATGGAAGAGAATGAGTGGAATTTATCCTCAGGGGATCTACAGTGCACTGATGTGATACTGTACCTGATGGCTGCACAGTTTCTATTTTATCTAATAGTATTAATCTCGGAAATAAAATATTGCATAAAGTCATTACTGCTGTGATCTTGTGGAAAGTCAGTATCTGTTGATGCTTTATTATTCGTTAGTTTAGTCACTGTATTGAGTAGACACCGAGGGTTATGTTTATTTTCTTCTAATCAGGGCCGGCGCTCCGCACACGCACATCACGCACTGTGCGTAGGGCACCAAGTGCTTGGGGGGGCACCAAAAAATCTGGGTCGTGAAAATACATTCACAATATAGGCTACTAGTATAAATAATAGTGGTGGGCCGTTATCGGCGTTAGACTCTGATCGCGCGATAAAAAAAAAATCGCCATTAATCTATTGACAAAGTTGGGTTGGAGTCTATACTACAAGCTATGGTGACTTTCACCTTTAGCAATGGATGTATAGCCGAATTAC
>JAUMHQ010000053.1:5564204-5579629 GCA_032361165.1 Enteromius paludinosus | reverse complement strand
TTGATTTGCCATCTCGAAGCGAGATTCCTATTCGTCGGTCACCGACGTGACTCGGAGTGACCGACTGATAGGGAACCCTGCCCAAACAACCAAGATAAAGTTTGGTCAGGAAGCCATGTAGAAGCCAATAATGAGCTGTAAGAGCTATGGAGACTGAAGTCAAGGCACACTTGTCTGCATGGACGTGGTATAACAAAAAGAAGCTACTGATTTAGCTAATATCAAATGCATAAAACTATTACATGAAATCAAGAGCCTTTCAATCTTAAATTCAGACTGCATTAAATCAGCTTCAGTATTTTGCATATTTAACAGTATAGAGTAATAAATGGTTTTAGTTGACCATAAATTCAAGCTATGAAAATGACCCTAAATACTAGATCACATGAACACTGGAGTGGCCCCAAAACAACAGCAATAGTCAGGAAAAAATCAGTTTTTCTTTAAAAATGAAAAGCATCAAGGTGAAATGAGACTTGAACTTTTTAACATGGCCAGGGCTCTTTTTTGACCCCTGTCAGATTATGACTCCCCTAGTATTAGTAGGTTTAGTGTTAGGTGTGGAGGAGGGGTTAGGATTATGGATGAGGTTAGGATTAGTATTGATTTCAACAAGGGGAGTCATAATTTGGCACAACATCGGTGTGCACCGTGTATCATCCAGTAAAGACTGCAGACTAGGTTCTATTTTATTTTGACGTGTTGCATCGTGCTGCTCGCATCCGGTGTAGACACGGCGATAGAGAGGTGAGTAGCCTAGGCCCTTCAGATAAACAGAGTGGATGTAGCCACGGATGATGAGAGAAGATAAAAAGAACGATTGACAACTTATTCGTTAAGCCTGATCTGTCCGAGAATCATTCAAGCACAGAGGATGACCGAAGTAATATAAAGATGGCGATGTCCGTAAAACTGAAAGTCATATCACTTTTTGGCACAACAAGAGTCCAATTTAGCCATGAGTTCTTTATTCAAACCTTCATGTCAGCAGCTTTTAAATTTGAGCAGAGCAGAGCATTTGAATCGCTGTGCGTGCGTAGAACACATTAATGACGGGGGAGTGGCTTAAACTGATAGATAAAACTTTCAGATCACACTCTTATTTCTCCTTTACTGCAAGTTACCGAAAACACACATGATAACACGCACTACATGGTAGATGCACGTTTGTGCGGCAGAGCTGATCTCTCAGTGAATGATGTGACAGACAACTAGTTGTCCAGTCCTGTTCTGTTCACATAGAGCGTGTATTCCGAGAATGCGGTTTGGTTGTAGAATATGGTTGTCACACCCATAAATAACCAAACTGAATAGTCTGATGGCTAATTATGTTAAATTAAGCACATGGTTAGAGTAACACTGGAACTGATTGCATGGAGCAATAACATCCTCAGTGAGAGCACTTCAGGCTTTAATTACAACCTTAATCTTTGATGCACCCCAGTATTGTTACCGCCGTCATAAGCCAAAGAACGGATACAAAACCCTGCAAAAACACCACTTCATGTGACATTTCGAAGGACTCTGCTGAGGTTCAGGTCACTTGATACAGTGAGAGGGAGAGGACTGATTATATTTGCCATAGTAATGAAATACCCCAGATGCCTCTTCAAAGGGCAATTTGCATTTCAGGCCTCAGCACTAAAACCATCCTTCATTTCCAAATGCCAGGACTCAAGAGGGTTATTCAAATAAATTCTGCAATACACAATCTCTTTAAAACAGCCCAGTGAAATCAAGAAAGACCTCCCCACCAGCTATGTGTCTCCTGATACAGTGAATGAGAAGTTTTTGGTAATAACTTGTTTTTCATATTGTTTCATAATTAAATTTCTCTTTAAAACTATGGCTAAACATGCAGTAAGGCATGCAAAAACCAGGTTGGTTTTATTACATGTACCAAGACCCACTGACAGAAAGACCAAAAAAGTACTAAAAGACTTCCATGTGAGAAATGTTGCCTGAGCAAGTAACATAAGCTACCAGCACTCACTCTATAATAACATTTAGTATTTTCACCTAAAAAACTTCTGTAATGCACAACAAAGCTAAACCCTGGATAGGCAATGGTCTCAATGGAAATGATTCAACAAAATGTAAAAAAGCAAGATCAAACAGTTAGTGTATATTTACTTTGTGACAAATGAAAGCTTTATTTTACTTTCAAGATGTTTCGGATTTCTTAATAGGGCAAGCTCACTAGTTTACTCGGCAGAAGACACAGGCCTACCTCCATCATGAGGTTTTCATACGGCGTTTGAATTGTTGCCGCTCCTCTTAAAATAGCCGTATTAAACATGCCATCCGTTGTTAATAATTTACAGTGCTCGCATCCCAAATTAAGCCAAATGAAGTGGCCTGGAGCAAAATTTTACATAATAAGCTTCACAGCTTTAGAGCCCACGTTGAAATGAAATTGCTGTTGCCAAACCAACACTGACCTCCATCCACCTTCTACCTCCCACCTTCCATTCATTCCTCCCTCTGGTGTTGTTTTCAAGTGCTGAACTTAAATATGATGGAACGGTCCGATTTTCACCCGTGCTGTGTTTTGTGATTTAACTTACAAAGCAATTGAGACAAATACATTTAACAGGGCTCATTTTTCAGCTTTGTGAGGAAAATAAAGTGTTAAATGACACAAAACCTTAAAAAATGTCACGGTGACATTGTACTTTTGATTCTGAGACCTTTCAGTTCCTACCATAATTGACCACTGGGTCATTCTTGTGCGATTTCAAATACCCAGACCTCTGTATGAGCAGGACTCAGGCAACAGGACCCTGAAAGTGAGTGCGCTGCAATAGTGGTGATTCATTCTTCTCCGGAGGCAATGCTCAAGCAGCTTCCCTATTATGCTTCTGAGTGGAGGGTGGGTGTCTCAGGATAGAGACATCAAAGAGTCATGGTCTGATCTTCTGCAATCGCAGCTGTGATGTAAAATGGAGGAAGCACTTGGGGCATACAGTTTGCATTGAAGCCGTGGGATTGTGGATGTTAAATGCTGCTCTTCATGTGTAGGGTCCTTAGAATGGATCAGCCCACAGTATAGGGGGTAATGTAACATTTTAGTCATATACTGTGCATATTAAGTAGTTAACACTGTAATTGTTTTCATGAATTAAAGATTATTCCAAAATAATTTTTAACTGAGTCAATAGAAATATTACATTTTCTCTTACTGCAGATATATGTTGGATGAAGAGGCTGTTGGTTTCCACAGATTTAAATGCTTATTTAGTATTTTTCAAGTCAAGAAATGACATGAGTTTCATATGAACAATAAATAATAATGAATAAACCGATTAAATTATATATTGCTATTTATGGTTTTATTGTGTTAAATAAAAGGATAATACAACTTAAAGCCTTTGGTTTTATTATTTTAAGAACATTGGACTAGAAGTGTCTTTGGAGAACTGAAGTCTGTTACATTTATTTCTAAGAGTGCGTCTCATAGTGATCTATAAATACACTACCTGTAAATGATAGCAGGTAGAAAACAATGTGTCAGAGCCATGTCTCCCTGTCTATTTTAGCTCGTCAAAGCGAGTTCAAGTTCTTTTCCTACTATCTTTACTAAAAGCCTATTAAAGAAACCTTGGCATTCTGAGGTCAAGTTTTTATTTGACATTTCTCAAGACAACCAATTGTGTATAAAATGAAAGAATATGCAAAGCAGAGGAGGAGGAAAAAAAGGAGAACAAACCCACAGATCACTGACATGCTGATGGGAAACACTTTCACTCTTCAAAGAAATAATGAAACGGATGAATCAGCTGTGTCTGTATAAAACAAACAAGTCTACACAAAGGATGGCTTTTCAAGATGAAATACAATTTTTAAGGAACGAGTCATCTAAAATGCCAGAGCAGGTTTTTCAATGTCACATTTAAAGCCATGTTTCTGTAGGTTAACTGGTAGATAATGGCACGATCGACACCAAGGTCAAGGATTTGAGGGAACACACAGGCCTACTGATAAAATATATACATAGATACACTTTGAACTGCTATAAATAAAAGTGCTAAATCAATAAATGTTAAAGTGGGGTTGACAAAGCTCCAGCATCCCTGTGATCCTGTACAAAGGAGAATAGATGTGATTCATTTGAGTTTCATTTACTCTGTCATCATTTACTCATGGTCATGTTGTTCTAACCTGTACTGTATGTAATACTTTGCTTTTTTAAAGCTTTTTTTTTGCTTCTTGTTACTTCCATTGTGTAATGCTATGTTTTATCCTTTTAATTTACTGTCGCTTTTAAAAAATTTTTTCCTTCACATTATGTAATCATTTGTCAAGACAAGTAGCGTATCTTAATTAAGTAGAGAGGAGAATTTTTACCTGCATCAAATCAATCTCAATTTCTCAAATGACAACAGTCATCCGACATGATATAAATCACGTTAATGCCACTGAGTTTTGTAAAAACGTTAGTAAATTTAACAATTTACTTTTTTTTGAGCACAGTGTGACAGAAAATATTGTTAACCTCAAAAAAATAAAAAGTGCCATGCTCCCCTTCTGTCTCTGTTTTTAGCTTCTGTCACACAAAATAAGTCCTCATCTTGTCTCATCACAATATGATGCCAAAAGCAAACACTTTTGTTTGAAGACTGTCTTAGGCTATTTGTTCAGACTGTAACAAAATCAATACTTCATGTTTTATCGGCGCTTGCAGTGTAGACATGTTTATTTTACTCCGAAAAATCAAGATTACCCTAGGGAGCTTACTTCTTGTGTGAGACAAACAAATCAGGCAAGATGGTGCTTGGAAAATGGGGCAAGTGAGATTGAAGGCAAATAGCTTGTTGCAGACAGGATGAAACTGGAATCAAAGAGCTGTCAGGTGGCTGCATGGAGACATATCCTCCTGGCTGTAAGTTTGCCAAGCAGGAGAATTGTAGTGGGGATAAGATGATGGACAGGAGAGGGACCAAGAGGAAAGAATTTCATTAACCAGCAGGGTTAAAAGCAGGGCTTGGGGTAAAACATGGCTGGAGGAGGGGGAGGTGATGACAAGTTATAAGGCAGGCGTCTTACAGAGTACTGTTTAATGTACTGAACAGCACCTTTAATCACTTCAGCTGAAAAACAGTGAGGAGACAGACGGCATCCCTGATGCGTTCTATGGGCACTTTCATAACCTTTAAGTTGTTGTTTGTGATGGCTAGTAAATTGAGATTTGTAGTCATCATTTGTGGGAGTCTTATTATTGTACTCTGATTACCTGTTCAGGCAAACGTTTACTAAACAAATGAATAATGACAGGGTTTAAATGAAAAGGTGTTTGTCAAAAGTACCCCTTGGACTTTTGTAGCAAATAAACTGCACTTGATTGCGCTCAGGCGCATAAGGGGGCACGCGCACAGTGCACATGCAGATTTTCACGTGCAGAGCCGAAGCGGTTCTGAGCTACTACAGGAGACCCCCTCTGCGAGTTCTGGAGAATGATCGAGGAAGAGTCCTGATTCTAAGAGTTCCTGCTTTCCTGCTCTCTAGTCTGACAGCGTTTTATCTGGGCGGCTGTCAGCGGATCCTGCTGGCTGGTAGCCTTTTTAAAGGCTGATGTGCCAGTCATCTTGCAAATCCAGCGAAAAGACCTCTGAGTGCACAGAGTTTCCCACGGCTGGTGAAGCGTTCTGTAATGGGATGTCGATCTGCCCGTGCGCTTCTGGGTACGGGAGTTTCCTCACCTCTTGTGACGGACACGAGCGCTGTCCGGCGTGCTTGGGCTGAGAACACGCTGAGTCGGCATTTGTGGATGGTTCATGTGTTCATTGCGAGTGCATGAATGTTGCGGCTATGTTGCGGGTCCACCTCTCGTTCGCGAGACGGCTCCCCTCGCGTCCTTCCCACACTGCGGCGAGGCGCCTGGGGGACCTCCAGGTGTTTGTCCGGAATGCTCCGTCCGATGTAACAGCCGCGTGGACTTCTGACGCACTGTGTAGTTCCGTAGGCTGCCTGGAGGAGACCGCTCCCCCCGTAATAGGGCTGAGTGTGTCCTTCGGAGTGCCCCGAGAGGATGAGACGTCTTCCACAGCATCAGAGGGTGAGTCAGACAGTGAGGCTAGTACCGCTCCGGGTGGGCGTCGCACCGTGGCGTCTGCAGCGGATGCTGAACTGTCGGCTTTGCTCCTCTGCGCCGCGGTAGGAATCGGTTTGGAGATGCCCTGTGCATCCCCGGCCGACCCTTCACGGCTGGATGATTGGTTTCTGGAGGTCAGAGATGTGGCCCCGCTGCGCTCTCCTCTGGCGCCTTTCTTCACAGGAGGTCCAAGAAAAGCTTTCCATGTCGTGGCGGGCCCCGTACTCGTCCCGCCTGCCCCCAGGCTCTTCGGCCCTCGCCACTCTCGATGGCAGTGCAGCCAGGGGGTACGGGGCTGTCCCCCAGGTGGAGGGCACCGTTGCAGTGCACTTGTGCTCACGCGGCATCGCCCCCTGCAGCGGGCAGCCTCGGCTTCCGTCCGGTGCATGTGAGTTGTCGTCCACCCTGGATTCAACTGGCGTCTTACTGGCGAAGGAAGCAATCGAGCCTGTTCCTCCAGCCGAGATGAGGTCAGGGTTACAGCCCTCACTTCATTGTGCCTAGAAAGAGCGGTGGGTTAAACCCTCCTGGATCTACAAGCTTTGAGCTGGCCCTTCCTGAAGGGTTCGCAGCCAAGAACCTGAAGGATGCGTACTGTCATGTCTCGATTTTACCTCTATGTCAAACCCCTTTCGATAAGCTGGTTTGCGTTGAGGGTCGAGTTCATCAATACATTACCCTTGGCCGTCCCTCTCAGTAGATGCTCTCTCCCCAGAGGGGCATCCGCATCCACGCTCTCTCTGCGACTGACTGATAATAGCTCACTCGCGGGTCTGTCATGCATGCACAGGGACTTTGTCGCTTTACGCGCAGGGCTCGTTGCATATGAACCGCTTCACTCCTGGGCCATGGAGGGTTGGGAAGATTACGTGCAGATCCTCTGCTGACGAACTTGAAAATAAAAATGGTGTTCCCATTTGTAACGTCGAAGTGATTCGACTGAAAGGGTAACGTCTAGGTTACGAATGTAACCCACATTCCCTGAAGGAGGGAACGGAGACGTTACACTTTCTCCTGCCACGACTCTAAGCTCGCGCTGACGCCGGCTCGGCTCTTCAGCGAAAACCTGCATGTGCACTGTGTGCGTGCCCGCTTATACTCACACAGTGATTGAGTGCACCTGAGCTCAATTAAGTGCACACCAATTTCATTGGCCTTTTGTATAAAGCTCAAAGGCAATTGGTTTCTCTGGCGAGTTCCCATATGTAACGTCTCTGTTCCCTCCTTCAGGGAACGTGGGTTACATTCGTAACACAGACGTTTCTTTATGTGGTAAGCATGCTGTTCCTGTATTTGTAAGCTATTTGATGGATGGTGCGACAGGAGTGTAGTGATGCGATGGTAATGAGCCTGTCGGACATGGCTTGACCTATTGATACTGCCGTAAAGGAGGAATAAGTCTTTTACCTTCTTCTTATTCTACCCTTATCGCATAGACTCTGTTGTTGCTTTATCATCTGTCTTTTCTGTGTTAATCAGGAAATCACATGTACGCAAACACTTGTGTCATGGGTCACTTGCTTATGTGTGTACTGTATAACCAGCATTAATAAAAAACTTTTATCTTTCAGAAAGTTGAGAGTATAAAAGATTCCTGGATCAAGAAAACAAGGTAACACTTTATTTCAAGGACCAACTAAAATAAGTCACTACTAACTAGTTGCTTATTAGCATGCAAATTTCTAGCACATTGGCTGTTTATTAGTACTTATAAAGTAAAGCACATATTAATGCCTTATTCTGTATGATCATATTTTTTGACTCTTTATTTATCTATCTATGCCTCACACAAAACACAAAGTTGCTGCATACAGTATACAGAGCTCATCATCATGTCATAATCCTACTGTAGATAGATGGAGATGCCACATTGAGCAGCAATGAATGCCCTTACAGTAAATAAGAGAAAGAGAAAATTGTTCTCAATTTGGGAACAATTGAAAACTATTTGGCTTGTTGGCTAGGCATGTGCTTGACTGAATGAAGAAAGAAGGAGGCAGGAAGTTTCATTTAGTCTGTCTGAGGAGATGCAGAGTGTGTCTATTGATCTGCAGACTTATCGATACTCTTAACACGAGAGGGTCATTTGTTTCACCATCCCCCTACAAAGAGTGTGAACTGACTTTCCTCATTGTGCCTGTGCGTGTATACTATTATTAAGTTTCTGTGTTTATCTGATGATTGTTTTTATCAAATGAAATGCTTGAAGATCAAGTTCATGTGGAGTGTCTTTGATGAAAATGGCACAAATGTTCAGAGGATGAAACAGTACAAGAAAGTACATATATGCCTGATTAATATTCACAGACATGGGTCCATGTTGTGATTTAAGTGTACAACACTTATCCAATTTCTGCCAAATCCAGCATTGCAGAAATCATAGGGCCTTTATATTATATTCAGCATGCCAGCATGCTCTCTGTTTGGTTATATGTTTGTGTGACAGCATGTATTTGTATCTCAATCAGTCAACTCATTGAGGTGGTCCACTCAAAACAAACCTGCATAAGGATCAGCAGGCAGAGTGCAGAACAGTACACCCCCGAAACATATGCTGCTGGACAGGGAAGACATCTAATATGATGGCAGAGGGTGATAAAAGAGCTGGTCATCTGACAGCTATGTAAATGGAGGCAGGATGCACTTTATAGCGGTGGAGTTATAGAGCAGTCTATTTTGTCTAGTGAGGAGCAATGGAGAAGGATTTTAATAAGAGATGGACAGCTGCCCGAGAGTCTAGTCTCAGTGCTCACTAAAATTTTGGATGTGCTCCTAATGTTTGCACAACTAATGACCCGCAAGTGTGTAAACAGAGGAACTGGGGTCAGCACCAAAATTATGGAGTAATTGCTTCAAACATGCTTTGAGCAGAGTGTTGAAAGAAGGGGGAAAAAAACAGTAAAAAAAACCCAGTCAGACTGCCAATCCTGAAAGACTGACTGAAAGACTGTGAGCAAGCGCAAGAGGTAAAACTCCACTTTTGGGATAAATTAAAGAAAAACAGCCCGTAAATCCAATAACAATTTAGGAACATTCAAAAATGCCCTGGAACCTACCACTACTACCAGGAAAAATGCCTAGTAAACTAAAATATTGCGCTCTGTTTGTGTTATTATCCTCATCACTTATATGTTGCAATTGCAATATGTCACTTTCACTGACAGATACTGAATGAAAAAGAAACACAAAATGCACTTGATGTCTATTTCCACTAAAATCAGTAGCTTTTTTTAATGAGAAAACCAAACATTATTTATTTTAATAAAATTAAGCAAAGTGGTATGTATATATAAGATTAAGCTTTCCATTGATCCTAACGATTTTTGGCATAAAAGAAAAATCTATACTTTTGACCCATTCAATGTATTTTTGCCTATTGCTACAAATTTACCTCCCCAGCGACTTTTTTGTGGTACAGGGTCATATATATATATATATATATATATAAATACCTTTTTCCTTTATTGTATTAAAATAAAATAAAATAAAAAATGTTACCGAGTTCGAGCAGCTTTAAATAACTTTTGGCATTTAGATGCATAGCATCAATATTGGCATGTGAAATTTTTCACAGGGTTTAATTGAGCAATTTTACATAATTATTTACAACATATTTAATTTTATTATTATTGCTTATTATTTATTATTTATTGCTTTTAAACAAACATCCAAAAACACATACTATATAAATTAAAAGCAAAAACAAGCAGTTTTTTTTTTCTTTTTGCGCATGAGGTGCATGTTGGCACTTACTTGTTTTGGTGCTTCGAGCCCTGCAGGTGTGCATGATACTGTGCCACTGAATTCAGTGTGACACTGCAGACATCACATGTGTAGCAGCGTTTTAAACCTACACAGAAAAGAGACAGACACAAATTTGTTTTTCACAACTACTAATTCAAATGCACATAATCCAACTTGACAGTCATAGTAAGAAAATTCAGCTGTGAAATCTGATCATGTATGTCTTTCAATGACATCATCTTTACAGCATTTAGAAGACAAAAACGATTTTACTGTATTTATGGTGAATCACAAAAAATAACATTACATGCATATCCTTTGACTATCTTTTGTCTACAGCCTCTGCACCATGCTCAGCCGAAAGCAGAGTGGTCAATAAAGCCTTATCATGTCATTCCCGAGAACAGAACGACTAACTGGGGAATGAGATAACACTGGTCTCTATCTCTCTCAGTCAGCCGAGGCTCAGCACGGGTCACTGCTCGACTGTGTTTCGCAGTTCTGCCTGATCAACTCTCCTGATTACTGTATCCTGAGGGAATGTGTGTGTGGAGAGAATCAATTAAAGAGATATAAATATAGAAATGTCAACCCTTTTTATTTATTTATTTGTGTTTTTAAGAACAACTATGAAATTACAATGGAAGGTCTGTCCATGAAATGCGATCGGTGTCTAGGGAGGGGGACCTTAGAGGAGACAAGTTCCTCTGTTCTTGTGTGTGTGTGTCAAGTGACATTATAAATATTTGAGACAGCCATGTGGCTTGTAATTTCGCTTGGGCTACTGATGTAAGGGCAAGACAGGGGAAGCCACAAACTGTGACGCTCTTGGGCAGGTATGAAGAAATATAAGAAGTAATGAAAATTTGAAAATATAAAATTTTAATTTGTTCAAAACTAAATATGACTTCAAATTGTTATTCAGTAAACTTTATATTTAACATGAAATTTAATTTATGCTTAATTTAGATGATAAACAACCACGAAAGCTACCTCAAAATGTATTTGATGTTGAATAGTTTATTTAAGAAACAAGCGTTTTTATTATATATAACAAAATAACAGAGCCTGATCACAGCCTATGCTATAAAATAAAATGCGACAAAAAATCCAGTACTGTAGCATCCTGTCACACTTCTATCTGTTGGAAACAGTACAGGTTGGTAGCATTACTGCTTATAGTGAGTTATTCTCCTTTGCCTATTTGTTTGTTGACTCTGGACAGCAAAAAGCTTGTTGCTAACGTGACACAGCAGCACTTTGGCCCTCTATCAGTGCTGTTTGCTGCGTGCACCCCCCGTTATGGATTAAGCGTCCCGTGTAATTGCTGTCATGTTGCACTAATGATATTGCAGCTGAAAAATGGCCTTTGCAATCTCCTCCTCTCCAAATTGAGTTAAACCCATAAACAACGTTCGCAGGAGAAGGGCATTGAGAAATTAATGTCGTACTGTAGATTCATCATCATGCTTAATTTTACTCATTCTCATACATCTAGAGATCGCTGCCTCTGTTGATATTTTGTATTGCAGCAGGTGTGTAAAAAAATAAAAAACTGACACTGACAGACCAGGAACAAAGTCTTCCTTGTGTCTATCTGTGCTATACCCAAGAGTCTGATTATTTCTGCCACTGGGCAGGCAGCAGGAGTTTTTAAAACTTGCTAATCATATCAGCAACAGTGAAACTGAAAAGCACAGCAAAAAATGCCCTTTTCCGCCACAACTTTTTAAAGCTTCTAGATTCTTGGTCATAAACAAAATATATTTATGACTTCAGCAGTTTAACATTTGTACAGTGTGCCCATGGTTTGTCTCAGGCTGATGGCCCAGAAAGAATTTGCATATTTTCATTGCGTTTTCTGCACAGATATTTTTGGGCAGAAACTTCAGCATAATTCTGCATAAAAACTTTTGTGGGTACCGATTCAGCTGACCACATCATCAACAATTTGATTTAGCTGGTATATTTTATTGGTGGAATAAATCCCCCCCCCCCAATACTCTTGGGTACTGACATTGAGAGGCTGTGGCAGAGCCGTGTAGCTTGCGATGACTCCCAGCTGGCCTTTTGACGGGCCGCCTCTCAAATGCTTTTTGAAAAGGTGAAATAATGGAGCACCGCCCAGGCATCCATCAATGTAAGCCATCCGTTCCGCTTGTCGCGCTACCCACGGAACACATGAGCAATAAAGAGTCGACCAGTGCGCAGCTCCTATGAAGTCTCTCTCATCTGTGTCACCCTTGCCTCAGATTTATTACCATTAGCACAGAATATCCTTTCGAATGTGAACAGAGGAACCACACGTGGAAAAAATAAGATGGAATGTTGCCTCTTTGATATCCCTGTTTCACAGCATATTTGCTGTATATTACTTTTCACAGAGCACAATACATCCATTTTCATAGCATATGGATGCAGATAAAGACTTGCTTAAATAGAAATGTAGAATTTCTGAGGAAATCATTTTTCTATACATTAGGAATTCGATTTTGACCATTTGGCTAAGAATGTTATTCAGAATAAAAATGTGAAGTAGATGGAATGAAACAAACAGCTTGCAGAATTCCTAGAGCACAATAAAGTTTAATGATGCCTTTAAGGATATTATCACCTCTTCAGGCTTCTGGTCTTGTCAGGGATCATAACACCACTGAACTGGGACATACTCACTTACTGAGATTCCCATCTGCCGATCCTACAATTTATCCAACTTAAACTAGTTGGAATAATAGTCAGACTATTAGTCACTAATCATTACACTCTGAGAGTCATTTCATTTTGCCATCAATAGCCATATAAGACACCAGGACACACTCACCGCAGCTGAGATTTCAACAGACACTAATATGTAGCAACTATTGGACTTTTAAAAAAGTTAAACGTTAGCTGATTGGCCATTTTTCATTTGCTATTGTATATACAGTGGTGTTCAAATGATGACTTCCCTGAGGTAAATGAAATGCTACGTGACATTTTGTTTACCAGCCACTGTAATGATGTCCCTCCATGGTTGAAACACTAATTGAGCGATTACGTGAGGGGTGAGATGTTCATTCACGTATATTTTGCATTAAAACTAGTAATAAAGAGGAAGGAGTGATCACGCTCTGCGCTACTGTCTGAACTGAGCTGTGATACGGCGATTTGTAGTGTCACATCAGAGAGCATAAAAACAGCATTGGAATTTCGATTCATTCGGTGCACGTGTATGAAACCGAAATTTTTACTACAAATACACCCCTAATACAGACATACATATACAGTGTACACACTACTACAACTACTGCTGCATCTTCTACTAATTAGAAAAAATCTTTAGCACGCCCACATGCTTTTTCCTATCTGGCCTCTATAGGACAAGCTCTCTGGCAAGTTGATCATATATGAACTTCGGTTCATCTATTTTTACCTCCAGGCATCTGTCCCCCTGATGGTACGGCACAGATCTAGCTTTGATTGTCTAAGTGAGCCAGAAAACCAAAGCATATGTTTAAAGAGAGAAACTAGTGTAGTATGATTCTGTAAAGTACAAGATATTCCAATTATTACATGGGCAGTGATGATAAGGGCAAAGGTCATATTCACAACATTCAGGCTTGAATCAGCATGTTTGCACTGTAAATATACAATTTACAATGTTTCGGCCTCAATTTGTCATCAGCTCTGCTGTGAATTCAAACATGAGCAAAAATATGCTAAACAGCAATGAATGAGAAAAATATGCCCATATTTGTACAGTGACACGCAGATGGCATCTAAATGGTGGGTAATTCAGCACACACTGATCCACTTCTGCTCCAGAAGAAAACATATCAACCATATCAAATTGAAAAAGCCCATGGCTAGTGCCCATATAATACAACACAATTCATTTAGCATCTTCCGATTAAATTCACATACTAATAATTACAGTACCTCAATTATGTGATAAAAGTACATTATATAGTTTACCCAAAATGAAAATCTGCCCACTATTTACGTATGACTTTCTTTTTTTCTGCAGAAAACAACCCTATGTGATGTTGTTAAACAAGTTTCGGGAGGAGCGCCGACGCATGATTCCCCACTGCTGGCACCGCACTAATCAATCAACCTATTTCTATTCTATTTCTATTTTCTATTTTGATTGTCCAATCAAAACTAAAAGCTTCCTCCTTAAATAAGCTCACTTCCTTCCGTTCTCCAGGCCAAGTTTTGCTCCTTCCCGCTCCAGGAGGGCACGAGGGGTTCGAGCCGAGCTCAGCCCTCGCTACCGTTCAAACTACTAGGGCTCGGAGTCCACCGATCTCCCAGCTCGCCCTCCCAGACAGCCCACCAAACACACTAAGTGTATCATCATAAGGAAGGGCAAACTCGTGAAATATAGCATATTGCAGAATACTTTCTTTTGCGTTTTTGTAGAATAAAGTGCAATGTAAGGATGAGTTAATGATGACAGTTCTGACAATTGCTGGTGCGAGATGTCTTAAATTAAATCTTTTTCCAGGACGTAGAAGCTACAAAAATAGTGTAATGCTTTTGTCTTTACAAAATCATTTTACAAGAGGTAACGTCTTCCTAATACAATCATTTCAATAAAGCCTAAGAAACTACAGATAACACCTTCGCATGAAATCGCAACAACCACCAACACTCCTCGATCGTTTTCAGAGTGGCACATAAGACTAATGGCTTGTACACTGAAGCACTAGGCAAGAAGAATGTAATTGCAGTCCTTCGGAGTGAAGATGCTGATTACCAGACGAGCCAAATTATATCTCCAAACTTGTCTTTCCAATTAACCAGCAGGACTGTGTTAGGATAGATGGAATTTGTCATAGGCACTGCCTGACATGACACACACACACACATAGAAAAACTCAGAGAAAAGATCCATAATCACTTCTGAAATCATATCAGTGTGAATTATATCAGCATCTTCTGTTAAAATGAGGACAGCTAAGCAGACTTGATTGATAACGTGTTTGAAATGGAAGCTCTTTTCCTCAAAGGCAAACCAAACCATTAACTAAAGTCCAGTTTTTAACATTCATTTTGGTCACTGCATTGCTATAGGTACATTAATAGTAAAAGAACTGTATGAGATCAAGCAAGTTATAATGCTGTTTTATTGAAGATATGTGACCCTGGACCACAAAAGCAGTCGCTGGGGTATATTTGCAGCAATAGCCAAAAATACATTGTATGTGTAACAAAAGGAGTATGCGAGGCGTGCGAGCTCAAATGCAAAAGTGTTTAATATACTCAGAGTCAGGTTACAAAGGTAGATCGCCAGCAGACAACGTTATCATAGACAAAGACAGAGGCGGAGTCGAGAAACAAAGCAATGGGTCAAAAATACCGGATAACAGAGTCCTTTGGAAGAGACAGCGGGGAAGTCCAGGTCCAGGCAGAGATCGATAAACAGGGTAATCCGACAGAACAAATGAAATCCAGAAACACGAATGAATGCTACAACAAACAACGAACCGTGAGTAGACAAACAACCAGACTGGTATTTATACAGGTGGACTGATTGAATGATTGAGCCTGACTAGCAACAGCTGTGGGGGAGAGGTGCATACTGGGAAATGGAGTCCGGATGTGA
>JAUMHQ010000053.1:5541385-5554269 GCA_032361165.1 Enteromius paludinosus | reverse complement strand
AAAGGTGAAAGTCACCATAGCTTGTAGTATAGACTCCAACCCAACTTTGGGAATAGATTAACGGCGATATTTTTTTTTATCGCACGATAAGAGTCTGCGTTAACGCCGATAACGGCCCACCACTAATTTATTTACAAAGGCAACTGTAAATTTGTTATTAGAAGTTGAAAATGTTTAATGTCTTGAAAGTTTGTCAACATGCACTGCTCATGGTTGCAGTGTAAACCCGGCCTTCATTATAAACCACTGCTCACATAACATCAGATGACAGTTCACTTGTTGGTAGAACCATTTTATCTTTGGAAGAACTAAATTAGCTCCAGCTTCAGAGTAGGGCCACTATCTGTGACGTAAGTGTATGCTCATTGGCTAAACGCATACTACCTTTCATGAGGACAAAGTGGCAGTGTGAAGTCCTTCCAGAAACATCACACAGCAATTCACTAGGTATATTTAGCTAAAACACTGAGCCTCGCAAAAGGATAAATGAATATATTCCCCGGGAATGTCCCCAATAACACCATCAGTCACCATCACTAGTCTCTCAATGCAGACGGCAATGTCTCACCCAGTGTAATTACTGCAACCAGACTTCTGCCTTAATAGTCCTTCTGTATTGCCTAAATTAAATTTGATGCCACAGGCCTGTGACACTAAAGTCATTTGTTACAGCTATTGCAGTTTTACTTAATGTTCTCGTGGTCACCAGGGGAGGCCAAAACCTTATTCAGAACTGTTACTCCTTTCTCTTCTCCAGCTCTTTTACATTATTTCAGTGTATCATTAGCACCTCACTGTCCACTCCCCCACTGTGCCTCTTATTCGCAAGCTCAGGGAGGAGCGATGAGCATGTCTGTTCCCCAAAAGACAGATATACCTCCATCGTTCCATTTATTTGCTGCCCTTTGCCTGCTGCAGCATAAGAGCACTTTAAAATCACTTAGAAGGCTCCCGGGTATATATATATATATATATATACAGTAACTGAAATGGAATTAGAGACAGAGGATGTGATAGCAGGTCGAGAACAGCTGCAAAAAAAAGCAACAATAAAATGTTCATGGTGCACTGATTGAAATCAAGTCTCTCGCATTTGAAAAAAAAATCAGTTCATGGCCACTGCTGCAGTGAAAAAGATTCACCGGTAATGCGTTTCCTGTCTTCTTTATAACAAACAATAGTCTGACACCAGCAGGCAGGAGATTTCAAACATTAATGAGATTCTGTGGGAGGAAATAACAGAGAAACTTCAGGTAATTCCAGGTGACAGTTTAGGCAATAAGGGAAGAGTCATCTATCTGGAGATTTACTGCAGGCACAAAGACAGCTACTGGATTTGGGTGACATAAAGATGGAGAGGGACTTTCGAAGAGATCATTCATCCAAGAAAAAAAGCCTGCACTGTCATATGCACAAAACTTTACGTGATTTCCTAGCGACAACTGTTGCTTGTTGTTAGGTCCGGAAGTACCCACTTTTATCACATTTAACTGTGGAGGAAAACATGCAAAACATCTGATATATTTATTAAGCAGACATTCAAGGCAATTGTGTATACATTCAGAAAATTATTCTTTGTCATACTTTACAGCTGTAGACGCAATACAGGCCTAGTTATGAAGTTTATTCTGCCTTCACATTACCTGATTTATCATAAAACTTCCTGATTTAAGAATCATAATTATGACTTATTTAACAAATTGGCTTATACTTACTGTATATGCATAACAGAAACCATTTGATGCATATTTTATTTTATTTTATTTTTTTCACAGAACACACAAAAAATTATATTGAATGTATAGCTACATTTTTGTAAACATAGGTTATTTGTCTTATCTACATGCAAACTAAATTTATAATAAATTGTCCCCAAATACACAAATCATGCTAGAACTTTATAAACAGCTTTTGTGCACAAAAAAAAAGGCACAAACCACCGAATGTGCATTTCACACGCAATCTTATCCTAATGCAATGAAGGTGTACAGCTTGAGAGATTCCATTTCTGGATCAACCAGAACAGGATCAAAGGCTTTTTTCTTTCTTTTTTTTCTTTTTTTTTTTTAATCCTTGCAGTTATCCGCTTTCCTCTCTAAAAAGTCCTCACTGGAGTTTCTGTACAATTTTCTCACTGCCTAATCTCTTCTAGCTCCCTGCTTTATATCAGCAGGAAATTTCTGACCACATATTTAATGTATTTTACAACATTAAGCATCTCACAATAATAATAACAAAGCTTTTTGAAGATGCTGTAAGGCTTATTTTCACATTATAATTAGGTAGCTCGCCCAGTTTCCACAATTAACTGATGTATATTGTCTAGTCTAGACACACATTTGCACAAACAACAAAGAATTGTCCCATATTTATCAGAAACAATGATGTTTATTGTAGCAACAGTATGCACAGGCTACCGGACTTGACTGCAAACCACCCTGCTGAGTAATTTAATAAGATGGATGTAGTAGCCTTAAATGTCATGTATAAATAAACAAATGTACATGTAGGTCAATACACACAACCTTCTAGTGCTTTCTCATTTGTCTTACTGAATATAAAAGAGGAGAGGAGAAGGAGAAAGAGACAGGGTGTTTTGTGTTATTAGCTGATATCCGGCTGGAACAGTAGTGTTTCCCAGGAGATGAGCTGGACTCAGGTCACTGGTTTCACTCAGTCACGTCACTTGTGTGTGTTATGCCGAAATCAATAAGGGTGGCCTTTCAATGGCCTGGTTTTATCTCACACAAACTGCGCTAGAGCCACTAAGACCCTAGCACATCCCACAATACAAGCTAACTTCTAAAAACCATTATCAGTGAGCATTAAAGGAATAGTTCACCCAAAAATGAAAATTCTGTCATCCTTTACTCATCCTCAAGTAGTTCCAAACCTGTATGAATTTCTTTGTTCTGCCGAACACAAAGGAAGATATTATGAAAAATGTTAGTAACCAGGCTGTTTTGGGTCATCGTTGACTTCCATTGTATTTTTTTATGGAAGTCATTTTTGAGTGAATTCTTAAAAATTACTTTTAAATTACTTTATCTATTAAGCTATCCTGAAATACCTTCAATTACAGTGATAAAATGATCTTCTACTGTAGGTTAAATTTCTACAATTACGTTACAATTTTTTGTCACAATGTGACTGTGATAATGATAAAAAGCCAATACAGAGTTCTACTTTTTAATAAAAAGGTAAGGTTAGTTCAGATCAAACAAGTAAACAACTTAATGATACAAATTCATAAAAAAAACATCAAGCAACATTTAAAAAAATAAAAAATAGTAAAAACAAGTTTCAGAAATTAAGCCAATATGAATACAAAGATTACAATTCAAGCAATTCAAATTATTTTTCCACGTCCTACTTTTTCAAGATTATGTGCGATTCATAGATTTCACATCTGACAGAGGCATACATGCATTTTCTGTTCATACGTTCATTCTATGAATCAAATATAAACAGAAATTATCCTAAGATCAAATTTAGGATGGTATCTGCACATTTTATAAATGATGCCCCAGCACTTTTTGGTTACGGTGAAGTGGCACTGCAACATGTTTACAGTTTGTCCCCAGATTGCTGGGGCACTGAAAGGCTTACTGAGTTTGAAGAGAACTCCTCTCTGCTCAGTTAAGCTGGGCCTGAGCTAGTCTGTCTCAGTATGCCACATGTCAGAGGGATTGATAGTCTGCCTCAATACCCTTCGGAGTGGGACACAAGCCTCGTCTGTCTCTAGCCATCAGACGCAGATGGCACAGCTAATGATGGCATCAGTCAGTGACAGGAAACATGGGAGGAACAAGCAGAGAGATAGAGAGAGAGCAAAGAAAAAACAACACTACAGCGGTAATTCATTTTAAACCAGATATGCTACATAACCTTGCATTTAAAGGAACCGTATGTAAGAAATGTATTGTAATAATAAAAAAATGTCTCTGTTATGTTCAACAGGCATTAAGAAAACATGTTAATTTCAAGTACTCATGTCGCTGACAGCACTAGTACAGCCTGGATATTCTCGTTTAACAAGCGCAGTTGAAGCCGTTGTCATGTTTTGTTTTGGCCTGAAGAGCCACCTTCCATCTATCTCCCAATCACAAAGTCAGTAGTGGTTCGGCATCCAGGTTGCCTGGTCTGCAATAAGTGACGGGGCTGCAGCAGCTCCTAAAAAAATATCGAACATTTTGAGTACGAAACCTAAAAGACTTCGCTATGAATCCGAAATAGGGTGTGACAAAGTGCAAAATGTGGCAAGGGTTTGCATTGGAGAAGCGTTTGAACGATGGAGATGGATAAAAAAACGTCCTGAAAACAGACGCCAATGTTGCAAATTTTCTCCTGGACAGGTAAGATTCATAATTTACTTGTATTTATAAATGTGCATTTCAAATATTCACTACAATGGAACAAAGTTGTGCATGTTCGTGCATAGTAACGTTAGCGCATACGGAGGAGGTGGGTCATCGAATTGAAAATTTAATAAACTGTTTGGGAAATTAAAACGGTGGCTCATCATTCCTGGATCCTGCAGCTTATCTGGCAACCTCTAGTCAACAGGGAGACACCACTCAACCGTATTTTGAAATATTTAAAACACACAAGACCATTTAAACAATACGGTTGATAAGTAAAAGAGAAATGTGCAATCATTATTAAAAATAAGTCCATTCAGGGTGATAAGGTCAACAAGTTTATTTTAATAGTAATATAAAAAAAAACATTCTAAAACAAAAAAGAATACAATAACAATGGTAAATATTACTGTTTATTCCGTTTAATCATCATTATCATAAATTATATAATTATATAATAATAATATTAATAAATCTAAAATGTAATTTTTTTTATATTTTTATGTTTTTAATATTATTGCTATTTATTTAATTTTGATATTTTAAAATACCGATCTTTATTACATTTAACAATCTTCATCATCATCATCATAAATTGTATATTTTTTAATTATTAAATCGATTTTATTAATGTACTAAATGTGTAATATTTGATAAAGCATAAGCATAACTATTATAATAATACTATAATATTAATACATCTAACCTGTATGTATTTTTATATTTATATGTATTTAATATTACTATTACCATTTCATTTAGACATTTTATAATACCAATCTTTTTAAATCATAATGATAAAACACTATTTTTACTTTTAGATTTTTACTTTATTGTTTTTTATTATAATATTCTGATTGTTTTTCAAGTAGTATATATTATATTAAAATCAATGTAATTTGTAAAAAAAAATACCTAGAAATATTTGTGTAAAATCCATATGCATAATTAAATGTTAAATACATCTAAATAAATGTTAGTTAATACTTATTATTATTTATACATACTTAATAATAATATATCCCACATGATACACTGTGGTTTCATCCACCTGCCTTGTATGCCTGTTAGATTACATCAGTTTGACATAGACAGACTGTGGCTCCATCTCAAGCGTTAGAATTGTGTAATTGATCCTAAACACTAGATGTGATGTGGTGGGCCTCCTAACTATGCCATATGTGGCACAGCTGTCCAGCGAAGAGTGTAATTAATAAACACATTGGCCATTTACATGCACAGCCAGTAGGAAAGCTGGTGACTAATGGATGCTGAACGAAACTGAGAGCTGCTGGAGCCTCTCTCTCCATTGGCTGAAATGGAAATGACACACAAAGCCTCTCTCTACTGTACACACTGTATATCTTTTGTGCATCCTCCTACGGGCAAAGGATTTCTGAGAGCCCACAGATCCCCGAGTGTTTCCTGCTCATTGCTATTGTGCTGTATACAGGTCGGAAACCTAACATGCACAGCAGAGGCCCGCATGACAGAGACCTAATGCAAGAATGAACACACACATAAACACAAATAGGCAGACAGTGTGACAACAGCATTCTCAAACTCGCTGCGTTCACTCGGCTGCTTTTGTAAAGCTCCTTTTACAAAATCGCAGACAGACACACTCTTCAGACTTATTTTTAGGTCAATTACCCCTGTAGGCAAGAAGGCGGTGAGCAATGCTGTGCAGTGCAAGGCTGTGAGTGTCCAGATCGTTCAGACGCCTGCCCTGATCCTCCAGCCACAGACACTCATCTCTGACAGATCTCCTCATACATAACACTAGGGTTGGGTATTTTTCAATACTGGTGCCAAACTTTTTTTTTTCTTTTCGATAAACGGTGCCTGAATCGATACAAAAAAAAACATGTTTTAAGTAACTAAATAAAACATTTCCCAAAAAAGGATGGATTGGCCATTAGCACTATAAACACATGAGGCCCATTTCATTCATACTGAACGCCAGAGGGTGTCCTCACACACAAAATCCACATATATCCAGTCACAGAAGTAGCGGTACTCATAGCGGTCAGTGGAGTACCAGTACCAGTGCCATGCTGGTACTGGGTTTTGGTACCCACCCCTTATAAACACCCTCCTAGAGAAGATTTTAGTGCTATGTGTATGTTTATGTAAGAAGCACATACCTTTGGCTGTTATGGTAGGTTGTTCCCCCAGCAGAAGTTTAAGCCTCTTAGCATGGATCTTGCCTTGGTAATGAGACTGTGCTACCACCGCTGAAGTAAAGGACATGTTACACAGTGTACAGCACTTGTTCTTATCCACATCTCCCTCCTCACTCCCCTGCAACACATCAGACACATTTATCAAGGTCAGAAGGTCAGACGGAGCAAGGGCATGGGGTTAACAGAGGCAATCTGAAGCTTAGCGCAATATTTCTCACAGTTGATTTTCTCCTCCTAACCCCTGGAGGTCAAACCCCTCAGCAATGCTTGAGGGTAAATGATCTACAAATGTAACAGAGTGAAGAATGAGAGCGAGGGGGGGGATGTCTTGCCATCTTTTGGATTGCTTATGTGGCTCCTGGTGGGATGCAAACGGAGGTGATTTAACAGTAATGGGGTCAGTTTGATTGAACCATCAGAGCAGTAAGATCTATTACATTACATCAAACACAGGATGTGGAATCTATGAAGCCATTTCATGACCGAGTTCATCTTCCTTGTGATGCATTCATCAGTTGGGTTAGGTTGAAAATGCAATAGAATTCACTTTTAGGGATGCTTCAACATCACCAAAACAGAAATAAGGCAACAAACCAACTTTTCTCTCTCTCCCTTTCCATAAAACACTGTGATTTCATTAAAGTCCCACTGTGAAATTTTCTGGTCTTTGGCCTTGTTAGATGTTCCTTAAAGGCATTGTAGCTGTTAACTGTAATTACAGGAAGAGACTTTATATTGATAGTAATCAAAAACAATGGTTGCCCTACAGCTCAGGTTCCAGCTCTATGAATAAAACAAGGAGCTTATTTGCATAAATTTTCCAGCAATTTTGTTCCATAGCCACACAGAGCCTTGGACCATAGGAAGGGCAAAATGATATGACACATGTGGAGTGAAAACAGGCTAAGGTTGCGCTTGGAGGCATTCTTACAGAAGCATGCAAACACACAAACTCACTCTCTGCCTTCCTAAACTACTGCATTGCTAACACCACTAGAGTATGTTAAAAGAGAGTTAGACAACAACGAGGTCAGAATTAAGTATGTACTGTACACGTATGTACTATACATATGGAGAAATGTACTAGAGCAGCCATGTTGGTTTTGTCCATTACATTGAAGCTATTTTTGGTCTGCAGAAATCCATTGTTTTATTTCTCTGTTTGCAAGTATCACGGAAGCCAAGCACCCTCAGTGTTAATGGAGGGACCTCTACACACAGCACACACCAACACAGCACTTCTCCAGATGACCTTGCTCTGTGCTTTGGTACAGTATGTGCACTGTACATTCAATATATCCACTACCACATCACCTGCTCTAAAAAGAAGTATCTCCCACACAAGTCCTCAGTACATTCTGAATGCTGTAGTCTTTTTGTTGCAGTGACATTTACAATGAGCCAAATAAAATCACTGACAAGAGCAAAAAAAGCTAATTTGATAAAGAACACAGGTGTTTCTGACTGCAATCTGCAAAAAGGGGAAGGTCACCGTGTTGCAAATTTGCATTGGCTCGACAATTTACAGCAGATTAATTGTTAAATTATTGTATATGGACAAACCAAGCGGTTGGGTTAAACATTTAATCCAACTGTTGGTTGAAAGCAACCTAATAGCTGGATTTGTCCATATTTGTTTTTAACTTCTTACTTTGGAATTAAAGGCATTTTGATGTGTAGGCCATCAATTCCCAATGGCGTGTTACTGACTGTCCTTCTTCAATTGGAAATACATCAGATTATGGAAGGGAACTGTGATATGTTAACAATTCATGTTGTATTTTAGATTAAGGAAAAATAACTGCATATTTAAGCATCAAATACAGAGTCTAAGGCATAAACATGTGCATGCATGCAATAATATTGATAACATTTGAACTGAAAAATGACATCCAGGGCTCTTCTATAAGAAAACACAACAGAAAACCCCTGACTCAGCTGTATCCCCCCAGATTTAATCTCCAATGTGATTCGTCAGATATGTTCGGCTCACTTATTCTAAAGTCAATGCGCAAAGCTGAAGATAATTACACATCTGAATATACGTCTACACAGCAATTCATAGCCTGTCACTAGAAAGAAGCATTGCTCTTCAGAAAAATGGATTTGTGTCTTTTTCATTCACGCAATAAAATAATCTTTTTATCTGGAAGCGGAAAATTCACTTTACTGTCAACACAAAAACAACTGTTTTCCACAGAGCTTTACTATCATAATAGTATCAGTGCAACTTCAATAAGCAAACAAGCAAAAAGCTTATTTATTGCTGTCCCTACATATTAAGGTTGGAAATAAGAAAGTATTTTAAATAACTCACATCACTTTAACAAAGAACTGCAACTATGACCTAGGTAGACAACATGGTCTTTAACGTTGTTCTACTTAAGATTAATGCTTGGTGAATGCTTGTTTTCTAATGCAGCCTATTCACACACAACAATGAAGCCTCTTTGCATTCAACCATCATCGCTTCAGCAATAGCTAATCTTTTCTGAATGCATGCATGCATGAATACCTTTGCCAGCTCTACTCAGTTTAGAGCTTTTTTTTTCATTTTGGGTTTTCATTTAGCTTTTATTGACAGGGACAGTTGAGGACACATCAGAAATTAAGCAGGGAGAGAAAATGAAGTGAGAGTGGGAACAGTACATGGCACCACAGCCACTCCTCTACAACATCATGGCTTCAACATAATCAGTTTTCTTTATAATTATTATAATTACTTACAGTAGCAAGCAACATGAAGGTTTCGGTTTATAAATGAGGTTTCAATTCAAAGCTATTTATTGGCACAAAATAATGTTACCAAAACATAAAGTCCCTTACATGCAACAGATATTTGACCCTGGACCACAAAAGGTAATAAATTAGGATATATACAACATGGGAAAGCTGAATAAATAAGGTTTGTTAAGATAGGACAATATTTGGCCTACAACAGTTTGAAAATCTAGAATCTGAGGGTGCAAAAAAATCAAAATACTGAGAAAATCACCTTTAAATTTGTCCAAATGAAGTCCTTAGAAATACACATCTTTTGAAATATTTACAGTAGGAAATTTACTAGATATCTTCATGGAACATGATCACCAATGATATCCTAATATTTTGTGGCATAAATTAAAAATGGATCATTTTGACCCAAACAATGTTTTTTTGGCTATTGCTACAAATATACCCTTTTGTTCAGACGTTTATCGGTTTAATCAATTTATGTTAAATTTACCACCCCTCGCAACTTTTTTGATAACTTAAATTGAAGCATTTTTGCAATTGCAATAATATTTTTAGGCATATTTTGCCTATTTTAAAGTGTAATCTTCCACAGCAAACTCAAATTGACTTGACTTTGTATTTCAGGATGTCATTCACAATTCTGAACACGGCTGAGAATAAAATTATGGCAAAAACTACTTACAATATGCTGGTTAAATTGCTGGGCAAATTCATCACTTGCAAGACATAAAAAGGGCCGTGGAAAAAAGGTAGGAAAACAGCAACACTCGTAATGTGGGCTGTGAGCAGGAATGAAAAATGTAGAAGAACAATCTGTAGTTCCCACAATATCCATGGAGCTGTCAAAAGTCCATCAGTTCACATATTTTAAATCATCTGGCAGATTTTGCTTACAAATAACATGCAAAAATAATAAACAATTACTAAATTTCCATGAACTTACTGTATGCCAGAAACATGTATAGCTCATACTGAATTAGAATTTGAATGCAAAACTGTCTTGTCTGTTATTTTAGTGCTTCATTTGTGCAGTAGCCCAGCATTTTGCATATCTGCTTTATCATATAAAGTCAATTCAAAGTGACAAATGACTGCCTATTGCCCAACTAAGCAGAGACAGAACTGTTAAGAGTCTGACAGGGTTCATCAGGGCTGTGATGGAATAATCAGAAGGCTGATAACCATCTGATTGGAACAGCAGAACCAGCCTGTGGGAAAGAGATGCTGAATTTGTAATTGCTGTTCAAATACCAAGAAGAAAGAAGGAGATATGACTGTATACAGAAGATCAACGAGTATAAAATGGAAAGATAAAGTGCACATTTTTATGTATGTTCAAAAATGTATATTTTTATGTAAGAAAATAACTACAATATACTAATATAATTTTAAGAATATCAAACTGACAGTAAATTAATGACAAAAATATAAAAACTGTAACAAAAGCTAAAGTAGATTAAAATTACACACCAACTGCATATAAAGTAACAAATGAACATTTATAAATACAAAAATATAAAACAGCCACAAATATTTTGGCTTGGGAGCAATAGTGTAGCCTATTGCTGACAATGTCAAATTAAATGTATGACAAAATACACACTATATACAGCCATGTATTATTATTTTTTTTGTATGTTTTAGATCTGATGCTTAACCCTGTGCACCTATATATAAGATCATAAAGCAGAGTACATTTTTGTGAACAATGAAAGACCTCAATTCAGCACTGCATCTGAGGCTTGCAGGCAGTAGTTGCTGGTGAAAGCGCTCTGGGGGCTTTGCAGAGATTGCGTTAGTGCAAACCCTTTTGAGACTTAATTCTGTTTACACTGTATATGCAGTTGCTGTACGTCATGGCTATTGCTTTGTGAATTCAGAACGATCAAAACCAAATGTTACAAGCACAATGTGCTTTTAACTGGAGTTCAATTATGGATTACTCACTTATATTTCTTACAGTTTACTACTTATTTCTTGCAGCAAGAATGGAAGAGTGTCCACTTTGAGAAAGCAACACAATGAAAAAGAAAACTCAGTCTATTCTGTGTCTCCATGAGAACATGATGCTATGCCAACCATGGCAAACACACGGCTGTCAGTTCACATCGTATCAGTCGGGTTCCAATGGATACTTCAAAACCATCCCCATATTTTGTGTTTTAAGCCATAGTGCAAATATATTTCATTCTTACAGCTTCATTCCTTAAACAGTTGGCAGTGCTTATTAAAACTGGAAAGATACATTAGATTTTTGCATTTGAAGACATGCAATATATATACTAAGACTATTATTAGAGGCTAGGACTCAGAAACAGTATTCAATATCATGACATAACAAGCAGATAGAGCAGAACTTCTCACTATAAAATTGCATGTGGTCTGTAAAAAATTCTTTGACAGTCAAAAAAAGACATTGCCTAAAACAAGACAGGTGATAAAAAGGCAAAAAGACAACAGTGTTGATATTGTTAACTAAAATTATTGAAGGGTTCATCTTCGGAACACAAATAAGATATTTTTGATGAAATCTGAGAGCTGTCTGACCATCTTTAGATTGATGTCACATCAGGCCCGTCGCCAAGGGAGGGCATTGGGGGGCAGTGCCCCCCCAAACGACTCGACGTGCCCCCCCAAACGACTCAACTTGCCCCGGTTTGCGGGGGCCCACATCACAAGTGGGCACATGGTGACAAAGTTATTATTATTAGTATATATATAGAAATATTAACAATAAAATATACTGTGAAAAAAAACTATAAATTTGTTAATGTAATATGTGTGTTCTGGTGGTGTAGCGGTAGAATAAGTGATTAATGTTTTGAGGTTGTGAGTTCTAATCCACCATCGTAAAGGTCTTTTTTTTCTAATTAAAACCAAAGCGGTGTTCATTTAAGAGATTGTATATCAAGAGCAAGGGCACGTTTGTGTGAATGTTTTTTGTGCTTTTACCAGAACGAAGCGCTCGATCCTCTGTGAAGACGCGCATTGTGCACGAGCGTCAACTTACAACAGTGCACAGGAGCGCTGGTCATAACACATTCCAGCGATAGATCGCCTGCTATTTAACACAGACCAACCAATTTATCATCAAATGGAAAGTTTCTTTCTTTTAGGCACATTTAAGCACAAAGTTTTGTTTTAATTGTGAGTGTAGACCTTAATAAAAGTAAATCCATGCGATCCCGCTGGAGCATCTCGTGGAAACATCTGTTATTCGTGCTGAATATGCTTATGGTGCGTTTCAGTTTCTTTTTAAATACATTCGTTTTGGCAAGACTTTTATAAGCTTCATAATGATGAAAGCCTAGTTGTTGGAATTTGAAATTAAAAAGCTTTAATTGCGAGTCATATTCTTAATGAATAGATTATTTTTGACTCATTTTTGTCCGATCCACTGAGGGCTACTTGTTGCAATTTTGAGAGAAAATATTTTACTTTTTTCAAACTTTTCTATTTAAATTTTAAATGGATATGGCACTCAAAAGTCAACAGATCATCAAAGACGATCGGTTTAATATAGAATTAGATCGATTTAAATAACAGTAACTATAGGTTGTTTTTGTTTTGGTGAATGTCTATTTCTGAGATCATAAAGTGT
>JAUMHQ010000053.1:5527359-5541285 GCA_032361165.1 Enteromius paludinosus | reverse complement strand
AATGTCTATTTCTGAGATCATAAAGTGTGCCCCCCCATGAAAACGAAATGCCCCCCCATTCAAGATTTTCTGGCGACGGCCCTGTGTCACATTGACTGTTTTACTTTTTGGCGCTTTTCCACTGCGTGCTACCACTCGGCTCGTTACGGCACGGCTCAGTTCGGCTCTGTTTGCGTTTCCATTGCAGTTTAGTACCGCTTTAAAGTGGGCGGGATTATTCACGTGTCGTTATAGTTGCGCCGCCTCTACTGCCGTGACATCATCGTAAACGCGCCACAAATGAACACACAACAATGGAGCATATCGACGGAATGGCGTTCTTCATTCTCGGCATTGTGGATGTTTTTAGCAGCAAGACGAAGAAGTTTGTTTCAAAAGAGGCTGATGGCAGCCAAAGAAAACAGCTAAAAAAAGACAAGAGAGTTTGGGAACTTTTACAACAACAACGACAACACTTGGTTAGCTCAACAACGCGCAAGGGTAAGCATCTAAAAAAAGCACATCACTAGCTAACTTTTATCACGGTTGCAAAAAAGTTGCGTCCGATCCTTTGTTGGCTGTGCTGATTTAAATCTAGCGGGTCTGTTGTGTCTCGTGTCGCAAGTTCAGTGATGCAGTAATGACGATTTTCTCCGGCCAGTCAGTGACCAGCAGAGTTTACACGTCACGTTTTGGTAACCGTTCGGCTCGCTTGGAACCTCGGCTGATGTGGTACTAAAAAAAGGACCAGGTACTGTTCCCAGTGGAAAACCACCCAAAAGTGAGCTCATTATGTACTGTATTTACTACATTTCCAGGGGCCTGTTCCATAAACCAAGATTAGAGTATAAGCCAGGCTTATTTCAGTAAGTCTGACTTATTGCCAGTTAATTTGTATTAAAATAAGTCAGACTATCTGCCATAAGCCAGGTTTATTTCAGTTAGTCTGACTTATTGCCAGTTCATTTGGTTTAAAATAAGTCGGACTATCTGCCATAAGCCTGGCTTACTTGGTAAACTTGTTTTATGGAACATGCCAAAAAGGTAACAAGGTAAAAAGGGTGTTGTTTTACACAACCATTGAAGAATTTTAGCCAAAGTATGTTACACTAATTTTATGAAGACCCTGTGCAAACATCCCACTTTTCAGGGTTTTTATAGGGTTTTTTATAAACATTGTGGTTATTAATGCAGGTGGAACCCTGACAAAATGACTTCTGCTGATACCCAAGAGAGAAGCGTAAACTGAAATGTAAATGTAAAGAGCCGTATCACTCTCAGGCTGTCTGGACATTCCACACACAGTCACTGATCTGTCATTAACTCAGTGAAACAAAGTCTAGAACAAAAGCTGAAGATCCAGGCTCGAGTTCCAGCTCACTTTCTTCTCTCTACTTTGCTTCTTGTCCTCCACACAAACTTCGTCTGCCCTGCTCTCCCCTGGAAACACAAGCCCCAGCAGGGGTTGATTTAATCACCGCTAATTAAATAGGAGTAAGTATCCGATGGGCTATTCGATCAGTGCAGAAGTTGTCCCAGGCCGCTAATTGTATCCACCGCCAGAGCCCTTGCATTGAGTTACAGTGTGCTGGAGACTTGGGGAGAGATTTTTAAAGTGTCCTTAGGGGACCATGTAGCTATTAGTAGCTGCTGCAGACAGCTGATTTGTGTTAAGCAGATGGATGTGACCAGTGATCTCCTGTACGATCTGCGGCCGCTTTATTAGGCGTTGAGAGAGTAGAGGACAGCTTGTTAGAACTTGGCTGCTTACTGAGTCTTAATGCAGGTGAATTTTTAGTTCTCTGCTGGTCAAGGGCTAGTTTACCCTTATACAACCCTGGAAAACTCTGGGAAAGAATCTAAAGAAAAAGCAGGTAGCACTTTGTGTCTGAAGCACTCCATTTAAAATTTTGCATTTAAAAAAATGGTTAGGAAAAAAGTACACACAACATTGTTATTGAAGAAATCAAGCAAATCTGTATGCCTAAGCGTTTTGCGCTAAAGCAAAATTGCAGGCGCAAAACTTTCAGTTGTTTTTTTTTCTTCTTGCTGTGGAGCCAAAAACATTACAACAGCATTCACACAACAGTAGCCATGTAGAGTTCATTGATCTATAAATATCAGAAAGAGCAATGTAGTGGAAAAATAATTGCTTTCAGTTCCACTCTGCTCCCTCAGTCTCACTGTGAAAAGTGCTGATTTTGACTCAACGCCTCCTGACTTGGTTTTTCTCTATCAAGTTTAAAGGTTAATGACAGAGAAAAGGTAATCACAAAAATTCCACATCTTGCACTATTTTTATATTGATTTTCAGAAGTGCATTAACTGATTAGTGATAAGCGAGTGTAAGAGGATTAGCTCAGTATTTAATTGGGAAAACCTACCCTAAACATTCAAATTTAATTAATTCAAACTAAAGACTTAAATTAACAGTTCTCTCTCCCCACTAAAAATAAGTACCATAACATTGGATAATATGACTCTGATGCTATATTTCAGGTTTCAAGGAATAATATGATAGAAACAAAGTGAAAGTGTTTCTCAAACAAAGCACTTGTTTGAAATGTTCTCTTTTGTTTAAGCATATACGAGCATGACAGTCACGCTTGCATCTGCATCAAAATGCATGAATGAAATGGTATCTTCTCGATTAGAAAACCAACTCCAGAGTGGCTCACTTATGGTGAGAAATGACTCTAACCAAGCTGTATCATAATTCATTTTGGGAAAGGCATAATATAAGAAGCAACAATGTCTAATTCTGGAGGTCATCGTATGAGTGTATAATACACAGTTAATAAACAGCCAGTATGTTAGTAATATGCATGCAAATCAGCAACAAATAGTGAGAACTGGTCCTTAAAATAAAGTGTTACCATATTTTTATGAAAGCTTATAGGTTAAAGTCTATAGGTCTTTCCTTTCTGAAAAAATGCCAGTTTTGGCCTATGATCTGTATTCATTGACAAGACATGTCCATATTTCCACCTCATTAACATCAGCTTCACCGTTTAATGGCTCATTAAAATTTGCTGTCTGACTTGCACAAAGTCTAGTTTGTCTACAGAGCTTATTGACAGATGACATATGGACACACAGGGATCGATAAATATTTGTTTGCCTGTTCATTGCTACTATCGATCTGATACAAGCTAAGTGTTAAAGTTCAGTCGAAGAACTCAAAAGCAGCACATAGCCTTTTGAAAACTGGCCACTGAAGGTGGTGGTTCCCTACACGATAATTGTATACTAATCACCTTCATTACTGCAATTCTCTGCCAGTGTCCATACCTCAAATAGCTTGTTTAATGGTGTATACAATTACTGGGACCATACAGAATATCAATAGAACATACACAGCGTTCAATATCATTTAATTCTAACCATATCCCACCGCCGATGGCTACGATTTTGCATTCTCAGACTCTCGCATAAACATTTAGATGTGCATTTGGTCTCCTGCGGTGAGAGCTTTGTTGGTCTGTTTGGAAGCTGTCTAAAGAACATGTAACATCTGCAAAAACCACAAGCATCATAGACTTTCTTCGCCTGGCTGAGAGCACAAAAAGGCTGATCCCAGCAACATTCACACATCCTCGTGTTTGTGAACCCCTATCGTTGTGTGAATTGCCCATCAAACATGGCAATAAAGCAGAAGTCTGCTTTATCCTGCTGAGAGAAGCAGAGCACACAGACTATGGTCTCAGCGAGACTCATCTCAGAAGATGGCTGAAGCTCAGAGCTGAGTTGAACTTTTTGGTTTGTTTCTTGAATTTAATTGGCCTTCATTTAAAAGCTGCTTTTTTCTTGAACCCAACCTTGAACACAAATAAAATCATATTTTAACTGAAAGTGACATTGCAGTACAAAACCAGATCAAAACATTTCACACACACCAAGATGTTGTCTTATGATAAACGCTGGACAGATGTGCTACAACCCTTGAGCCACCACTACAATCATTCATAAATAGTTCACCAGTCACTTGGTCACTCTTTATTTTAAGGTCCAAATCTCACTTTTAGCAAACCATTAAGCCTCAATAAACTACTAATTTGCTGCTTAATAATAGTAATACTGAAACTCTTTGGTGATTGTTGTGTGAAGCTAATGGTCTAATCAGATTCAGTTATCTATGCTAAGCTGAAGATAAAAGAGCTACCACCAGACCCGGAGATCGGCTGAATGAATCTGTAAACGGTAAAAACTCAACTATTAGACTGTAGGGGAGTCGGAAAATGAGCCTATTTTCCAAAATAGTAAATTCTTTGTACTCCAACTACCTAAATGCAAAAACGCATCCTACATGAACATCCCCTTAAAATAAAACAAACCTAAATCCTGTCATACAGAAACTTTAGTGCACATTGAAATTCTACAGAAATCACTAATATGGCAGAAAATGTTTATAAAATTAATAATAGCCAGACTGTCCACAGATGCAGGTTTGCTTCTTTGTCATTCAAATGTATTTACTTTCATTTCAAAGGAAATTTGCATACACAAGTTCAATCTATTATATTACATGTTTGCATTAAAGAAAGCATAAAATGAAGTGCTTTTTAATGGTTGGAGTTCATGAAGCATGTTATTGTTTTTTTTTTAGCTTTTTTTTTTTTAAAAGGTTGGCTGTGGAGAGCAACGACTAGAACTCATTAAAAGAAAAAAGGTTTAGGACCCTGATCTTTTCAAAGAATGGTTCAGGGCAAGTCATTTCTGAACACATTACAGAGGTGTCATTTGTAATAATTATAATAAAAAAACAATAGGATGAGATACTCACATCATCTGTTCTGAGCTTTTTAGCTGGACATCCCCCATCTACTGGATGCAACATATAATACAGACGCACTTTATTTGCATGTTTACGGCTCTGAAAAAGAAGAACGGAAAGGGAAAAAATGTAAATAAGGGTTTATTATTTTTTTACACAATCAATTATAAGAGAATAATATGATGTAATAAATCTTTTTTTTAGCTTATGGTTTGCCTAATCAAGTTTACCGTCCTGGGACAGACCAGAAAATGTATTAATTGCAATAAAATTATTTTTAAAAATACCAAAGAAAGATGAGTGAGAGGTGAATGGCAGTGCCAGTCTCATGCACAGGCCAATAAATAATTACTGTAGTTGGCGTTAAGTGAGTGTGGCGCAACAAATTACAAACCCATCAATTACTTGGGTTTGACGGCACAGCTTTCAGAGAATTGGGCCAAATCAAGTCACTGCTCAGGTAACCTGAAAATGATGTTGTTTGACAAGAGGTTAATTGAGCTTCATCCTCAACATATAGGAAAGAAGCAAAGTGTGGAAATGAAGGACAGAGAGTGGCACTGGAATAATCTGCATTGAAAGCTACTCATTTCCTCTTGAAGAAGTGAAAGATTTTCTGTCTGCTTTTCTTGGATTCTCAAAAAAAATGACACATGGACCTGGATGAAACAGACCTGACTGACTACAGATGAACGTGGTTCAAAAATATGATCTGTCATCTTGTGTTTGAAGATTGCCTGAGAGAATGTTATTAGCCTGGTCCTCCTATTTCTCCCCTCAAGAGAGTAAATATGAAATGAGACAGAGAGAGATGGAAAGGGACAGATGGAACTCAAGATTTATTGAGAATGCTGCTGCTTCAGCACCTGAAGTGGGTGCAAATATGAACGTATTTCTCTTCAACCTCTTCAGCAACAATTCTATCCATAATTTCTCAGTTTCCTAGAACACCAGCATGCAATAAATATCCAAATCTGCCTGTCAGAGAATAATAGTCAGGTGCTATCAATTTATTTTCTCTAAATAAATAATGAATAATATACTTTGTATATTTACATTACATATTTATATCAACTGTACCATTTATTTTTTTTAAATGGCAATTTAAAAATTGTCAGACCAAGCATTTTAATATAAAAGTTAAACAAATACATTAAAATACATACTAGACATGCATGTGTATCATCATGTTTGAGATTAACTGTACTAACCCCAAAGAAATCATCAGACATGGAGGTAGACAAAACTAGTCTCAAAGGGTTAGGTAAACTCAGATCGGGGTTGAACTGTCACAGCAATAGTTTTAGAGGGCCACAATTTAGCTCTAAGCACAAAAAGCCCATGATGTTCCAAACCCCACTGTCATTTGGCCAGAGGAAAACATTGAGCTCTACTCATGGGTAAGCACAGGGGAAAAATAACCGGCAAATAGAGAAAGCTTTCAAAACTCATTACTGTAAAAGGACCCACACTCCACTGTTAAAGGACTGTTTACTGAGACATGTCTTCTTCAGGGTTTACTTTATATGAGTTAAAGAGTAGATGACTCTGTCAATACTGTGGGGCAGAATTACTGAGTTTATTCACTTGAAACAGACTCAGTTTGATTAACGACATTTCATCTTGTATAGACGAAGCTGTAGTTTCTGATAACCTTGTTGCTAATTTACTTTTTAAACATGTAGTGTAAGTAGGGTTTTTCTATTAGACTTATCAAGGAAAAAGCTGACTCTGCCACATTTAGAGATAACAACAGCATGTGTGCCATAAGGACACACAAATTAAAACCAATCAAAGACTGTTTAGTGGCACGAAGACAGTTCTCTTCCATGCTGAGACACATTTTAGAGGAACCCAGACAGCAACCGAGAACAGTGTTACATTTTGCTTTTCACTCTGACAACATAATGGAACATAATGTTTATAAGGAAAAGCCCACTTTATTCAACATATTACATCCTGCCCATGCTGCGAGCTTCTCATATGTTGTTCTGGGGTTTGTCTATACTACTTTACTGCATGGCTAGCTAGTTTTGAAGGCTAGAATTAACCAGTGGGATAATAATTATGCACATTTCTATGAAATACAGCTTAAAGGCATAGTTCACCCAAAAATGTTAAAAAAATTAATTACTAACCCTCATGTCATTCCAAAAACGTAAGACCTTTGTGTATCTTAGAAGCACAAATTAAAGGGGTCATATGATGCGATTTCAAATTTTCTATTCTTTTTATAGTGTTACGAACTGTATAAAGAAGATTTGTAAAGTTTCAAAGACTAAGGTCTCAAAACCAAAGAGATATTCTTTATAAAAGTCATGACTTAAACCCCTAAAATGGCTTGTTTATAACGAAAAAAAAGAGGGATTTCAGAAAATGACTCGCACACTGGACAAGAGATACCAAAATAAATATACAAAGTATATGTTACATCCCGCATAAATGTCCCTGTTTTGGGACAAAATGTAAAAATATAAAAAATGGGTATTTGTTTTATTTATCTGTACTTTTGACTTTTTAATTTTATTTTAAATTTAATTCAATGTAATTTAATTCAGTAATGTAAGGATGTTACTGTTATTTAATTTTGTACAATTTAGTTTTAATTTGAGAACATTGTTAATTTATAGTTGTTGCTATAATCTGTGTGTGCATTTTCCCTTGATAACAAGCAAGTTGAGTCATACCACTTTTGTCTCAATTTTGACCTTAATAATCGCAATGTGACATTTTTCCAAATTCGTGCAGCCCTAGTGAGGGCGTAACATTTTCACCAAACGCTTGAGGTATTCTGCCAATAACAATGCACTGGAGACACAATCAGAGCACACCTCGCTTTTTTAGAATGATGAGCTTTGTACAAATTGACTTGTCCAAACAAAACAAATGTACAGTATGTGGGTTAGTGTTTTTTACAACTTAAACCACATAAACATTACACATTACTGGTGCATTACACCAAATACAGAAAATATTTGGCAATATTTTAAGCAATGACAATGACAAAATATTATTTTCTCCACAAATTAACCCTTTAAAAAAAAATTCTAATAAAATCAGCTACTCAAATCTTCACATCAGACCCCATCTTCCAGTTACACTTCTAATAATACACCAAGATATTAAAAATGTTTTAAGGTGCAAAAATCTAACATATTTTAATTAGTTGTGTGCGTCAAATAAACTAGGTTATCAACATGCCACAGAACCACTGCATAATATTTTATTCCAAGACACTATATGCATCCTCACTATTTAGCTTCTGGTTGCTTAGTCACTAGAACACATTCAGACGCAGTTTTGGAAGCAGGAATACCATCACAGAATGCCAGGAAAATGAGTGGGCTTTCAGAGTCATGCCAAAACCTCCTTGCACAACCGTATTCACAATGCTGACGGAAGATTTGTAGATTTTTTAAACTAGGACAGGTTAATAGAGCTTCTTTTTGCCAATTATTTTGTGAAAACATTTCAAACAATCCTCCGAACATACTTCAACATGAGCACCTTTCAGCAAAGTATTGAAAATATGAATCGTGTTATTAGTAATAGGATAAAATAATGAAAAGTACCACTTAAAAAACAGCCTCAAAATACGAACAGACAAAATGCCATTAGCGGGAATACAAGACAAACCAAAAACTTCTTTACTGGTAGTAGCATCAAAGTGAACGATGTAACTTGACATTCTGAAAATATTGTGCATTGTAAATCTAAATGTGGATCAAAGTGTGGAAAAGAGAGTTTATTAGCGATCAGTCTTTGTCTTGAGTATGGAAGACTTTCTGTTACACAGAAGGACTCTTCACATGATATGTTTTCATGTTTTTTTCTGACAGGCCCTCATCCATATTTCATCAGAGCTTCACAAGCCTTTGTTCTGTCCATTAACACCATCTTCTTCCAATTTGTTTGCCGTCGCTCCTCCCCACTTCTAAGAGCTAAAGAAAGTATCAGAAGAGACAATGAAGAATTATGCTACAGCCTCAGTTTTACCAGATAATCTGTAAGATGCTCAAAGCATAAAAATCCACTGCAGCAAGATTTAAATCCATCAAGTGCTATCTTCAATGGATCTATTGTGCCTTCAATATGGTGTTATGTCAAACTTTAGGAATTTCACGCCAATTAAAAATAAGAACAAAATGTCTTTATATTCATAATTGTCACGCAGTGTGACAATGAAGGCAATTCAAACACAAACTTTACTCACTTTGGGAGAGTCACAGAGATACAGTCTTTACACACAGAAAGTAACCTTGATGAACGATACACACAGGACTGAATACAATGGGCTTTTAAACACTGGGGAAGATGCAGGACTGGTGAGGAACACAGGTGGCAAGGGTTAACTAATCAACTAAAACAAGAACATGACCAAATAAGGAAACACAAGAAATACTAAAATGAAACCATAACTAAACTGTGACATAGAACAAAGACAAGGGCATGACATTATCTCCCCCTCCCGGAAGGTACGTCCTCGCACCTAAACTGAACTACAGGGGGAGGGAGGGCGGCGTCCTGGACACAGGGCGGAGCTGAAGGTGAAGGCAGGAAACCGAAGAACCAGGCCGACGGCGAGGATCCAGAGGGCCAAGTCGGCGCCGGCGACCGACACGGATAAGGGGATCCAGAGGGCCATGGCGGAGCAGGAGCGAGAGAGGACGAAGGCAGAGCCGGAGGGAGAGAGCAGTCTGACGGAGCCGGAGGGACGGAAGGACGAGGCGAAGCCGAAGGAGTGGAGTCCCAAGGTGATGGATGGACTCCGACCGACCAAGGCGAAGCTGGGGGGGACGAGCGAGCCCAGTGGAGCTGGTGGACTGACGGGCACTGCAGGAGAGGAGGGAGCTAGGGCCCATGGAGAAGCCGACGGATCCATGGGACGAGGCGGAGTTCTGGTTTCGGAGGCCGGAGGTAAGGTCGAGGGACGCCCCGGCCATGCTGGTTCCAGTGGGTGGGACTCCACGAGACCCCCTTCCTGCTGTGGTCTCTGGCTGTGGTAACTCAAGGGCTGTCTCTGGCTTTGGTGGCTCGAGGGTTGCCTCTGGCTGCTGTGGCTCGTGCAGCGTGAACTCTGGGATGGGAACAGAGACCTGCTCTCCTTGCCACATCTCAAGAACTTACTCAGGAGTTAACAAACTGGAGTCGTTAGGGGCTGGAACAGGCACTACTGGCCGTAATCTTGGGTCTGGGACTGGCCGTAATCTAGGAGCTGGAATGGGGATCGGCACTCCTGGCTGGAGATCAGGAACTGAAATCGGGATCGGCTCTCCTAGCCAGGAAACAGGAGCTGAAATTGGCTCCCCTGGCCGGGATTGGCGGAACAGGATCCGCAGGGATCAGATCTGGCATATCAGCCCACAAATCTGGATTCGGACCGGGACCTTGGGGACTGGAATGTGCTGTCATTGATCTGTCTCCATAGAGTGACTGACTACTAAGTGCTGGCACTGATATGTCTCCATAGAGTGACTACTAGCTGCTGGCACCGATTAGCCTCCATATGGCGAAATCTCCGGGAGCGGATTACGCCGGCGAGAGAGCCGTGAGCCGGGCAATGGAGGATGGTCTCCTGGCCGTTGCTCATGTGGCCCAGGAAGAAGAGTGAGCCCGTTGAGGAGCCAGTGAAAGATTTCCTCTGGGGAAATCATCCTCTTCATTTCTGTTTTGGTCGTTCGTTCTGTCACGCAGTGTGTTGATTCAGATGCTGACAACGAAGGCAATTCAAACACAAACTTTACTCACTTTGGGAGAGTCACAGAGATACAGTCTTTACACACAGAAGTAACCTTGACGAATGACACACAGGACAGAATACAATGGGCTTTTAAACACTGGGGACAGGTGACGAACACAGGTGGCAAGGGTTAACTAATCAACTAAAACAAGAACAGGAACATGACCAAATAAGGAAACACAGGAAATACTAAAACGAAACCAAAACTAAACTGTTACATAGAACAAAGACAAAGGCATGACAATAATAAAAAAAACATTATCAATGATCAAATATAACAATTATTGTATTTTGTGGGCCATTTTTGCTCTTTATCTAAATATATAGCCATTTTATTTTCACACGTATTGCAATTAGTGTTGTGGCTGGTTAGACCTCGCTGTTACTGTAAGTAATGACTAAACAAACCTGTAAAGTCACCTCTCTGACAATGAATATTTAGAAAAACATTAATGGTACAATTATGCTTATATTGTGTTTTCAGGAGACTGCAGTCATCCCAACACTGGACAATGTACTACATAGCCTTTGAAAAACACATAAAAAACTCTAAATAAAATGATCTGGACTCTTGGCTAGGCAAGCATTCTTTATTTTAATTCCTTTGTTGTTAACTATGAAAGAAGAAAGTAAAATCAGCTGACAGCGGATTCATTATTTTGTAACTGTACAATATGAGCTACTGTAATAAGCAATACAATTACTGGTGCCTTTTTCACATTTTCATATTTAAAATTTTAGGTTGCGTTTGAAAGAGATGCTGGGATGAGAATCAGGTTGACTGATTGGCCTTATGCATCCCAATTTTATTCTAACTTGTTTTAATTAGCACTATCTTAAGAAGCGTCTTACAGAGAAATGAATTCTTCTCTTTATATGAATCTAACGGCTGTAAGGCCAACAAGAACATCCCGATTTAGCCAACCGTACAGGAGCTAATTGAGGAAGCCAAATTTAGAGCCATATTTAAAGACATTACTGATCCTCACTTAGATAATAACAGAGTAGATGTGTTTAATAGAGCTGTGCTGAATCAAGTCAGACCTTTCACAGCTCAGCGACAAGTTTAGCTCACAATACAGGATTCACATTCTACAGCATTTAACCTAGGACATTTTGTCTGACTGATTTATTTCGTTTATTTCTATCTATTTTTGTGAAAGTTGATTTTCACCAGAATGAAACATAAAGTTTAAAATAAGTCAAACCAGTCACAATTTGGGTCACAATTACAATGTTTTTATACTCTACTGCAGAATCAGGCTTATTTATACATACAATATATCCAGCACTGCTCAAAGGTTTAGGGTTGGTAAAAAAACATTTTTTAATGTTTTTGAAAGATGTCTCTTTATGCTGACCAAGTCTACATTTGATTGAAAAACAGTAACATTTAAAATATTATAACAAATATGTAATATTTATATTTTCTATTTTTAAAATGTGATTTATTCCTGTGATGCAATCATTACTCCAGTCTATGATCATTCAGAAATAATTCTGCTGAAATTCAATATGCTGATTTAGTGCTATATATACTGTATATAATAAAAATTATATTATATTATTATATTTTATTATATTGAAAACAGTTTAGATACTGAATATTATGTGAAAAGACTGATACATTTACCACTATAATGCATCTTTACCAAATAAAAGTATTTATTTTTTAATTACATCTTACTGACTGATCATTTTTTGAATGTATACACGTTCAAATTCTGATTTAAAAGACCACCAAAAAAAACTTTCAAGCAATTATGTGCATTATAGTCACATGAAACAGGAAATGTTCACCTGTGATTATTGTCCTTAGTGTGAATAAGGAATCCCATTAGAAACAAACGCATATGGACCATTTCAATCTTGTAGAGGAGGATCCAGGACAATGGGAGGGTGCTTTGTCCTTGAACGCTGATAATATCACCATGACCAAGCGTAAATAAAAGCCTACAGTCTTCCTGCTCTCTGCTATGCTGCTCATACATATGTAAGATTAGAGAACTCTGATTGGAATTGCATGGACGAAACACATAAGCCAAGGGCACACAAACAGATAGAAAGAGAGCGGGACAACAAAAAGAAATCAAATAGCATAGCACACCAGAGAGATTACACTCAATAGGAGACACAGGCCTCAGACCTCACTTACTGCTTAAAAGGCACCAGATAACTTCTGTTTGCTTTTGGTAATGCATACCTGATGTACAGTCAGTAGTGGAAATGTAGAGGAAAAAAAAGTCACCTTAAAGCATGGTGTTAGCAATCATAACAGCACAGCAGTATGCTTGGATTTAACATTAAGAAATTTGTCTCACAGTCTTAAATGAAAAGGTATGGAATAACCTTGAACACATAAATAGACTATAAAATGAAACCCAACGCTGGAAGTGCTATTCCTATCCATGATTGTCTTTCTGCATTATTAATGTCCCTTTTAATATAGCTGCTGTTAAACAGTTCAGTTCAAATGTCTGGATGTTCTCTCTTTCCTCCAATCTGTCTCACTCTCTTTCTGTCTTTGGCTCTCTTTCTCTCAGTCTTTGATGTTTCAGGAGTGAGGATTAAAAACTCATTGCGGAGGAAAAAATTGTGCCCTCAGCATAATTTCTAAAACCATGACCTGAGCGCTAAAGCCTCTGTAGATGTTACAGCTTCTACAGTTCAGACCCCTTCCTAATAAAATGAGCTTCAGGGCATTTTCAATTCAAACACAAGTTATTTTGTTTTTAAATAAATTGAACACCAAAACTGTGACAAGCCCCTCATTAATTCAAGAAATCACATTTTAGGTTTCTACTGAATACCAGAAAGGATAGAGTAGACTATGTAAGTGTCACGATCGAGCTGCGGTGAAGCGAGCCGTGAGCTTCTCCAGCGGGCATGGGAGACACAGAGGCTGAAATACTCGTAGAAAGAACATTTATTCAACAACAAGGAAAACTGGACAAAGCTGACGAGGACGAACCACATACACGCTAGCAACGTTAACAACTCACAAGGATACAGGACATGGAGCATGGATTAAATACAAAAACATTTAAGGACATAACGAGGGACACCTGGAACACACAGCTGGCGGAGAATGAAACACTAATGGCAAGGAGTTTCAAATGGGAGAAGACAGGAGGAAACAGGTGTGTAAACAAACATGGAGCACATGGACAAAGAAACATACATAGAGCGTGACAGTATGAATCAAGAGTGAAATGAACCATTTCAAAAAAATGAAAGTTGTGTGATTTGTAAAAGTTTCAGTTTATTGATTACCATTAGAGTGTAATTGAGACCTTTTTGTTCATGGTTTATATTCAATTTCGTACTGTAAGTATGCTTTTACCCTGTACTTCATGTAGGCATGTGCCGGTATCACATTTTCATGCTGCGATTAATTGATTGAGCTTTTATCACGGTATACGGTATTATCACG
>JAUMHQ010000053.1:5468906-5514823 GCA_032361165.1 Enteromius paludinosus | reverse complement strand
GAGTTGCGAAATTGCAGGCGCTGCTCGAAATGGCTGTTATTTCAAATAGCGTACCATATTTTAAACTAATCGGTTAACCGGTTTCAACTGGCTAATGAGGCTCGGTGGTCAGTCAAGAAATTTTTTAGTTTTCGCCATCCCTAATATATATATATGTAAAAAAATGTAAAAAATCTAAGAATTGAAACTAAGAAAATTTAAATTAAGAATTTTTCCCCTAAATTATTATTTGTTTAAACAATCTTTTTTCTTATCTTATCTCGATAACATTAGTTAGATAAACTCTCAACAGAAGATCTTCTTTACAAGCAAACAAACTAAAAAATAGAACATTTTAAGACAAAAGCATACAGGAAATTGGAAAGAAAACATTCAAGAAAGCACAGAGATAAAATTAGATTAAAATCTGTCAAGAGTGTAACTGAACTCCAGTTTATCATGATCACTACAAGAGCAGACAGAAACACAAGATTGCTATAAGGCTGTATTTAAAAAGGTATACTATCAAAACCATGTTTTATATAACTTGGTGACACTTTGTAAAAGTTAAGCTCAGAATCAGCATCCCTTAAGTAGGTCTATAAGCAGCCAAAAGCCAACAAAACTTCAGAGAAAGAAACAAGATTTGTTCCCCTCTGCCTAAACAAAATAACACATCCTGAGTAGCTCCTCATCCTGCGTAAACAGGACTGACAGAAGAAGATATGTCTCAAGAAAATAAGATAAATAATGTACAAGAAAGAAAAGAGAGCCTTGCACAGCTCAGCATCTGCCTGTTTTCATCTGCTAATCTTTCTAATGTTGTGTTGTAGTCACAGAGTTGTTTAGCCTCCCTGACAGGGCTTTGAAACTACCCTTGGAGTGCTTATGGATAATTCAGAACCTGTGTACAATATGTGCCAAGATAAATAATGAGAGGAAAATGATGCTTTTTGACTTCTCACCAACTCCACAAACAGCTTTATAAGCCAAATGCTGGGTGGGTCGGGTCCACTCCTGACCCCCGATGGCTTAAAAAACAAAGCGACAGAGGAGATTCTTTTACACAGCAGATGTTTTGATGCACAAGAACAAAGTCTCTCTTTGCCAGACTCATGAATTTTGGATGCATCATGGACATGGGCTGTTATGTGGACCATCCTACAGAAGACAGTGGTGTTATGTGTCCAGGGTACGGGGAAAACATCTGCTGTCATGTGCAGAGGGGCACAGAGATGTGATACAATTTACTGTAGCGTGATGAAGGAAAGCGACCTGCTCCTGACAGCAGATAATAAATTTGTCATGGTGGGTGATTATCATAGGGGTAAATTAAGACGGCTTTATGTAATAATGTGGCCATGCTACAAATAGAGCTAGACCTGTGTAAGCACATCCTAAAACAACCCAAAACATAATTAATGATTCAATTATTCATTCACTTATTTTCCTCCTCACTTTGTACGCCGATTTTTTACTGCTTCAGAGTCAGTTCATTTCTCAAAGTAAAATCATTGCTTCTTACCTGTGGCCAGCTGAAGGTCAAACATCATTATCCTGTTCTATTGTTTTAATTGGAAGTCGTGCAATGTTCAGATGGGCCTCATGTGAGCAAAAAAACAAATCCAGAGAGACAGAAGATGTGTGACCCTTAGGGCGCCCGTGGCAATGCTGCAGGAGATCTGCCAATTACCTCAAATTAATTTCTATGACAAAAAGTAAATAATAGTACAAGAAAAAAAATTATCAGGCTTTTTGTATCAGCCAGAATTTTAATATCATTGCAGCTCTACAATAAATCGGGGCAGTGGTTTTCAAACAAGCTGGGGACCACTGGGGGGGGTTCAAGAATACTTGAAAATTCTTTAAACTATGTAGGCTTTAAATATCTTTAAAGATTGAGATCCACTACACAAAATGTTAAATTGATTGTACTGAATTACACAAACAATTACTAAGACATGCCAAGTAACACATTAAAGGGGTACTCCACCTGGCTTGTCTCATTTCGTCAGAATCAGTGGTTCAATCAGAACTTTATGGAGCAACGAGAATAATTAAAATTACTTTATTCAACAAATCGTCTCTTCCAATAGTCCATCTACCATCAGCGGTTCGACCGCAATGTTATGAAGCGACTTCATTGAACAAACTCGGCACTGTAGCGTCACCAGATGGAGCTTTTCCACTGCGTGGTACGACTCGGTTCGGCACGGCTGGTTACGGCACGGCTCAGTTCGGCTCGTTTCCATGCAGTTTAGTACCGCTTTAGAGTGGGCGGGATTATTTACGTGTCATTATATTTGCACCGCCTCTCCAGCTGTGACATCATCTCAAACACGCCACAAACACACAACAATTGAGTATTTTTCATTCCGCGTCGCACCATAAAGCTCTTGCTGGATCCGCTCCTCGGCTATCAACGAGAGGAGCATCTGTACTTCCTCAATAGACCACGAAACAGCCATTTTTGGTTGGTACAAAAAGGTGCGTTTCTTCAAACAAAACAGTTGCGTCCGATCCTTCGCCGGCTGCGCTGATTTAAATCTAGCGGGTCTGTTGTGTCTCGTGCCGCAAGTTCAGTGATGCAGTAATGACGATTTTCTCCGGCCAGTCAGTGACCAGCAGAGTTTACACGTCACGTTTTGGTAACGGTACGGCTCGCTTGGAACCTCGGCTGAGGTGGTACTAAAAAAGGACCAGGTACCAGGTACTGTTCCCAGTGGAAAAACCCCCAAAAGTGAGCTGTACTGAACTGAATAAATTGTTTTATCATACAACAGTGTGATATCCAGCTGTCAAGACATAATGCCGAAACACCATTCCAATGCTGTAATATAATAGAAGAGTACACCCCTCTTTCACACATCAGGTATGAATCAGCCTAGCCCAAAGCAAAGCAAAATGACTTTCTGATTTAATTCCACACAAATCATGTTTTGCGTTTTTTTCTTGTTAAGGTGGAAAACAGTTCAGAACATGTACTGCAAGGTTTTCAAACTGACAGTACATTCACTGGGTAAGGACAAAAATCGACCTTGAACACCACCATTGGTTATGCACTGTGCCATTTCATTTAGAGCTACCTTTTTTGCACCTTTAATATCTGCAGGGTGCTTTCAACGCCAGCTAAGAATATACACCCTTAGTGTGAAACCACATAAGAAGTCTTACTCATACTAGAATTTTTTTTGCATTATAAATTTGATTAAATTAGAAAACTAATTTTCTTCATCACACTAGAACCCCATGGACCCCAACAGCATCTGATAAAATAAAAGGACGGGTTCATATCAAGGACACCTTCCTCACTCCTTCAAAGCTAATAACCCTTACTTCTGAACAATATAATACAATTTGATATAAGCTGTATGTTTAGACAAACAACTTAATTTTTCTACCTATTTTATAAAATAGACAACTAGACAGCACGATATTCTCAACAAATAAGAACACGCCTGGTATTTTAGGAGGTTTTTAATCAGCATGTGTATTCATGGTGCATTGAGGGTAGCTGGTATTGCTGTAAATATTGCTGGGAGTCTAAACCTCAGCTTTGCTTCTTAATGCCTGTGAGCAGAAATGGAGATGGATAGTGAAAGATAATATCATATCATATCCCTGGGCTTTTGGCAAGGCATTTTCCTCTCCATAAGCTTCTCCATAAGTGTGGGCTTTGTCCCTCCCAATGGAAAAAGCGTATCGGAGAGGCAATGGGCTGTCACTTCTGCATCAGAAGCCCTGGGAGACGAATTAGGAAGCTCTGGTTATGGAGACAGCAGATTCCTCTATTCTTTTTATGTTAGAATATTATATATATTTTTTTAAGTATGTCTCAAAGAATTTCACTGTTTGTTATTATGAATGTTATTTTGTATCATGATCTAAACAGCGGCTTTTCTTAAATCTCAATTATTGCAATTTTTAGCACAAATTCTGATGTTATTAAGGCACTCCATTGCTGTGGATAGGACAGTACACCAAGATGAACCTCAACAGAATGTGCAGCTGGAAGTACGACAGGCTTCGCACAGGGCTCTTAAGGTAACCAGAGGTAATTCTGAGGTGATCCTACACTAACAGAGCCACCTTGTGGTGCACAGATTTTTTCTCTGACAGTTTAAACAAACCAACCACCCCACTGCTGTGCAATTGCACTGCCCCATATACTGAGAAAACGGCTTAATTTTAAAAACAAGTCATGAGGGAGGGAGGCTCACGTGTGAATGCTGACGGGAAATACCGTTCAAATGAGCAAACTTTGAAGTTGTTCTACTCCCTTATCACTGAAAACCACACTACAGCGGGACGGTTCGGACTATGATGCATCTATAATGAATGAATGCAATAAGAGTGATGCTGTTATATCTGGAATTCCTCTCCCCTTATACTGTTTTGCACTGGCTCGCTGGCAGGCAGAGACTGCTAATTCGTAAACACAGCATAATAACAAAAAATTAAAGATGAGCCTCTTTTCTCTGCACAACAAAAGAGTGTCAAGAATGCATCAATAATTAACATCTTACTCTCACTCTGCTCTCTCCTAACAACTGTTTATTAGCCCAGCTTGTTAGGCAGTACTCTACTGAATGGCTACAAATTACAGCTTATAATGTATTTCTCATATCTAATCCTAAAAGATAAATATAGAATTCAATACAGAATACAAAATAGACAAGTTCAAACTAAAGGAATGAGATTTGGCTCTTCACTAACTACAGCAAATGTCATCTGTGGTGGACAAAGTATATGCAGGGTTAAAGCAAAGGTAAGCCACTTATTAGGGAAAAGACATCTGCTTTTGTGTCACGTATTTGCACTCCAAGGAATATGAAAGAGAATATTAATGCTACCATTGTTCCGCACAAAGATGATCTAAGCTGCACCTGGAGGAGAAACTTTAAAGGGACAGACTCGTTTCAAAGGCTTAAAATACAAAAACAAATCTTTAAATAAGAAAGTGCGCTATTTTAAGTTAATAACGGACTAGAAATATAAAACTGTTCCTCAAAGTAAGTCAAGCCACATTTATTTATGTGACGCATTATACAGACACAGTTTCAAAGCAGCTTCATAGTAATTAACAGGGAAACAGAGTACAAACTTTATTATTTAAGAATAATAACATACGTAGAGCTTTTATGCACAGTGCTTACTAACAAAGACTGTAAAACGAAAAGGTTTATAAAACATTCAATTTCTTTTCGAAGTTTATTTAATGTACTGTACAGAACAACCTGTGCCCTAAATGTAAAGAAAACCTCCCTAAGCAAGCTTATTCAGTCAATGAGCATTCTGAAAATATCTAATATATGCACAAAACTAAACTAACTTGCTTTGCAGAATTGTTTTAACATGTCTCCCATAGCACAAACGACTGCAAATTGTATAAGTCTAAATCAATTGGTCGCTCTCTTGTCTAGATAAAGAACAGGTAGCTAATAATCCCACCTTTGCCCAAGGCACTACATTAAATCCTCATAAATCCAAGGGTTGATACTACTCCAATCAAACTGTCTCAGTAAATTACCCAGATCACAACAGGTGTAAACGAAGATCAAAGCGCACTTGACTAAAAATTGACACTGTCCGCATCGACGGGGTGCTCAGGACTGTACAGTGATACATAATTGATCGTTTGCAGTAAATGAAACAGCTGTGAGATTGACGAAACCGATAGCAATCTGTCAACACTGCCTCGTGCCACCGAAAATGTACATTTTTGGGGGTCATCACTGCTTCGTGGTACAACAAAAAGCCTAAGAAGATGATACTGTAAAGATCTGTCAAATGTAACCGGCAGGTATGATACTATGAAGTGTATTTACAGTTCCTGTGTCCCTTATCATGTAAACAACACATTCATTGAATTCGCGCCACAACTGGATTTCGTGCGTCATAGCGTCAAGAAATCTGAGAAAGTGTAACACCACCGTATCATTTTAGAGAATCCGGTCTAATGTTGTTCGTGTTTAACAAGTATCTCCAACAGTGTCGATAGAATGGTTAGTTTGGAGCCGCGCGTATCACCGCTAAACAAACTAGCACAGACTTTGACTTCGTTTTTTATAAACATACCTGTAACTCTAAGCTGTAGTCTTCGTATAAGTGTGTCGGGTATACGGTCAGATGGTGTTGCACTTGGAGGGAGAAGGTGTAATCCATTGACTGTGTGATGTGGGCGCGTGTGTAGAATAGAGGATGCTCGCGTACAGCTGCCTGCGGTCCTTTAGTTCAATTGCAGAGCGTTCTCCGCCCCGCCGTCCTCCATTGGCTGGATGGCTGGAGTAGTTTTTTTTCTGCAGTAGTGGCTTTAAAAGCTGGGATTTATAACGAGACGCTAGTGTGCAAATGAGAAAGATCCGAGATAAGATGAATTTGAATTTGGTCAAAAGATGTATTTTGTTGCAATTAAGATTTATCGTTTAAGCTACAAAGGGTACTAGTCACTTAAAGTGAAAACAAACAGCAGCAATCAGTTCTGCAGCTGTTTCATGTCACATTTTATGTTATTTTGTTAATAATTGGAGTAGTTGGCCCAAAAAATGAAAACTTGCTGAAAATGTAGCTACTCCTCGGGAGTCTGGACCAAGACGAAGATGGCAAGATTTGCTGAAATTTTCATACATTATAATACTTGTAAGTCACATTAATAAAGATTATTTGCAAACTAGGCTATTATATAGTTAATTCATAGTTTATATGATGTAGTAAGACTCTTTACAAATAATGAGTTCTTCATGCATCGTCACTGTAATTAGCCTAAAAAATATATTTTTGGGCCTATAATTACAGTGACGATGCATGAAGAACTCTTTTACTTTAAAGAGTTAAATGATGCTTTGTTAAAAACTTATTAACCATAAATAGTTGTAAATGTAAGAGGTCATGGGAAATTTAATTATGTGCTGTGCAGCAACCTTTAGCTATACTTTTACATAAAGTAAACTCTGTCCTATAACTCTTATCCGTAACAGAGAGTTATGTACTGTATAAAAAACACCAATGAATAGTCCCTGTAAACCACAACACACAAATGTTTGTCTTTATTGAATATGAATGCAAATAATGTTTATAGCACTTAATTAATGTTATTTTCCATTTCTGTAAACTAATCAAAAATGAGAACTACTCACTCTTTATTACCAATTACTATTGATAGTAAGAAAATGAATAATAATAATTGTGTTAATTACAGTGATAATGAATGAAGAACTTATGGTAACACTTTAACATAGGGACCAATTCTTAACCATTTGCTTATTAGCATGCATATTGCTAACATATTGGCAATTTATTAGTGCTTATATAGCAAATATTCTGCACGACCATTCCACATCCCTTATTCTGTCCAGTGCCTAAACTTAACAACTACCTTCCTATTAATAAGCATTAGAATATGAGGAAAGGTTGTAGTTAATGTTTTGTTAATGGCGAGAATTGGACCTTAAAGGAATATGGAATATATTATTTTTACCCAAAAATAAAAATTCGGTCATCATTCACTCACCTTCCTTCAAACCTGTATGAATTTCTTTGTTCTGCCAAACACAAAGGAAGATATTTTGAAGAAAGTTCGTAGCTAGGCTATTTTGGTCACCAATGACTTCCATAGTAGTCAGTAGAGACCCAAAACACCCTGGTATGATCATACAACTGCTAAAAGCTATGTTTTAATGCGCAGAAAAAAAAATCTGGGAATTGGGAATCAAAAGTTGTAGACATGGTTGTAGTTATGTCCACTTGAACACTCGGGCCAAATACATGAGATACAGTGTATCATGTAAAATAAGTATATAAGTCATGTGCAAAGTTTGGAAGATTGTATCATAGGTTGTTTTTTTGGTAGAATATTTAAGATCATTCAAAATCAGTTTACTGATCACCTTGACATTTTATTTATTATTATCATGTCAAACATATTTTTGTGGTGAATACTGTTTGTTGTTGTGCTTTTTATTTAATTGAACATGATTTTTTTACTACGTGGGCCCATGAATGAAATCCTTTTCATATCTGATAACAAACTAAAGATATTGCATGCCCTGCATTTTTGTGTGTAAATGTTTACCTTGAAAAGGCTCTAAAGAAAACATACTGGGTCTTTTTACTCAGAAAAATCCATTGACCTTAGAGTGAATTTTGATTATGATTTGAAGTGATGCCAGGCTGTGTGGGGAGCAGTTCATCAGAATGACACTAAAGAGGATGTGGCCTTAGGCTAAACTCGACTTTGAGATCCTTTGCAAAACAGCAAATATTCCCTTTTGTTATCCCGTTCATCAGATAGAAGGCCACACAGCTGTTCGGGTCAAATTAAAATTATTTTTAATAAAGGAAAAATATTCATTTTGTGGCATAATATACCCATCCACATTTAAACATGCCCAATTGATTTTGTTCGTTCTGCTCAACATTGTTTATGTTATGATGTCTACTCATGATTGAAGTAATTATCTCAGTGAACGGTTTTCTGTCATTAGTGTTTCTTGTCTACATGGTTTATTAAAGCATAAATGCCCTCAAAGACTGTTTTATCTTTGGGTTTACATAAACGAATGAAAACCACTCCACTCGCTTCCTGTGTCTGTAAAGTCACTCAGCCTCAAATCTCATTTTCAGGTCACCATGTCTGGTAACGAGCCAATCCAGACTTGGGCCAGTTTTACATTAGCTGTCACACTCTGAAAATGTGTGAGTGTTCACTAAACAAGCGTCACAACCCCACATAAACTGGGTTTGAGAGGCTGTGCTCCAAATGTGTGAGGTGCAGGCAAAAATCATGATAAATGGTGTGTGACCTCTAAACAAAATGTTTTTTATCCTCCCCATATGGTTCTCCACTATATGCACCTGATATATCTGGACTTTATTTCTTGGCATTTTTGGCACCAATGTTTCTGTTTGAATAAATGCTTTGGCCATTTAAAAGAAACAGACAACTGTCGGAATGGGGAAGGGACAAATGTCTTGTGGACAGATTAGGCAAAGCTGTTTTGCAACTGACCAGCTGTTATTGCTGTCGTCTGGGTCTCAGACAGACTGTTCAAGAACTGATGCATATTGCAAACAAAAATAACAAGCTCAAATATTACATTTACATTTATGCACTATAGCAGTTGCTTTTACTCAAAATACGATCAGATGGATTCTTCACTGTTTTCTATGCAGACGTTTTAATCCGACTGCTAGATTTATCTCAGTTTACAATTATCCTAGTAAATGGGATATCATTGAGTATAATTTTATATTCAGAGGCATTATTTTATTTCTGTGTGAATATTCGTTTTACTTAAAATAATTAAAACAAATTAGCGAATCTTTGATGTTATGATGATTCTTTGATGCATATTTTTGAGCATTAAAAAGACCTTTCCAAAAACTAAAAGGGCTTCAACATTACTTTTTAAAGACGATATGTGGGGTTCTTCATGTTCAGTTCAGTCTACACCAGAATACTTTGCAATACAAATCCCCCATGTTAAATATAATAATAGAAGAAGCTTCCTATTTATATCAACCCAATCATGGCTCCAAGATTCATTTATTACAGTAAAAAGCCTAAATCTAGTTCTAAGCCTACTTCACATTCTCACAGAACACTATTGTGAGATTCTGGGTAGTGCCTTGGAGAAAAATCTCCTGTGGACTGTGTATTCTATTCTTCCTTTCTTATTCCACTGTTAGTCTTATAGCTGGCTACATTCAAATTCCCATTGACTCATTTACATTCTCTGCAGGAATTCTAGGTAAATAGGCATCTAGAATTTAAAAGTAGAAGCCGCTGGTTACTGCGTGTCTTTCACTGTTCAATGGCCATCTCACAATATCACAAAGGCAGTCAAAGAATTCATAGCAGATTTAAATGGCAGTGCAGTGTTTTCTTTTCTTCTTTGTGTGTGTGTGTGTTTTGTGATAATATTTCTTGACTGCAGTACCTTTCCAGTCCACGAGCTGTGTGAGCGCATGTGAAAAGAGGGGAGCCTGAGAACAAATAAATAAGAATGGCTGTTACTGAACCAATCGTCCTCTTCCATTGATTTATTTGATTACAGTGAAAGAATTACAGTGTGTACAGAGTATGAGAAGGCCTTAATGGTCTTTTTAAATAGAAAATAGGGAATGTGGGGTAATGTGGTTCATACAATGAGCTAGAATAAATATCCAGTATATGTGAAAGCAGATTAAAACGCAGTTGTGCTAACTCAGCCAGTCATGTTTTGTATTTCATCCCACATCTGTTCCATGTTCTGGAGCTGGAGTGAGTTTCTTTAAGCCAAAATTAGTTTGTCCATGCCTCCCCACATGGAAAGAATCTATATGAGGATATTTGCGCATATATGAAACCTATATGCAGTATATAAGTGCATATATGATAATATATATGCGCGTATATGAAACCTATATGCAGTATATATGCACATATATGATAATATATATGTGCATATATGAAACCTATATGCAATATATAAGCGCATATATGAAACCTATATGTAGTATATGCACATATATGATAATATATATGCTGCATACATGCATATATATGCCACATATAGGCAAAATTGAGGTGCATATATGTGCATATACAGGCCATATAGGTCTCCTGTTTTGTTTCTTTATAATTTTAATAATTTAAAATTATAAGAAAAAGTCGTAGCCTAATGGACAGGGAGTTGGACTTATAACCCAAAGGTTGGGGGTTCAAGTCCCAGGTCTGGCAGGGATTGTAAGTGATGGAAATGAATAACCAGCTCCCTCACCACCATCAATACCATGACTGAGGTGAGACCCTTGAGCGCTTGGATGGGTTAAAAATAATTTTTATATATTTTAATAATTTTCTGAATATATAGGTAAACATATATGTGCATATATGTACATATAATATAGGAAAACGGCCAATTGTATATATGTCACATATATGTATGCATATTTTAATAGGTAAACATATAGGTGAACATATATGTGCACATATGTACATATAATATAGGAAAACGGCCAATTTTATATATGTCACATATATTAAAAACCTTTATCAAAACATATAGGTTTATATAGGTTTTTTCCGTGTGGGTCTGCCAGATTAAAATGTGACATGTCAGGACATAGACTTTAAACCCAGCCTGGGGTCCTTTACAGATGACACCCACGACCCTGTCGCTTGTACTTTTCATTTTGTCATCTGGGGGTCATTAAAAAGCCATGCCCACCAGAAAATAATAATAAATAAAATGTACTGAGAATGTTCTGCTATAAGACATAATCCATTAATTTTATCGACACTACTCTAAAACACCTCGCAATACAAAGAACTGTTTAAAAAATCATATTAATGCAGTGCATTGTGCCATATTTTTAATGAATTTGAGTGCATCTTGACTCAGCATTGACTCATTTTAGATCAGGAAAGGCTGGTTTTGAGAAATGTAATTAAAACTTTTATTAAAGGTAATTTATTACTCATTTGTAGCAGAAATTGTTTACAATAGGACAATTTTCGGATCATGTTCTTTGCATGAAAATGTAGGTTTTACCCATTGCACTTATATTGTGGTTGCTAAGCTCAGTACATTTAAGTCAGTTTTAAAAGTAGTTATCTTATGATACAGGCTACAGTCTTCTTGATAAGAACAAGAAAAGAGATGATAACACGTGAAGAACAGGTTTGCTCTTTCATTCAGGCTTTAGGCAAATGCACCTCAAAAGTTAAGCTAATGTTCTGCTTCACAGCCACTGCACAGCTCGCTGCCTGAGCACACACGCACGTATTCACACATGCATGCATACGCACACACTTATACCAGTTTCCATACGACTGTGGCTGACAGGCAACCAAGGTCACCTACAGTGATGTCACAGCTTCTTCCTTAGGCAACTCCAATCCCCCACAAATACAGAGAGAAAAGAAAAGAAGAGAAATGGGGGATGGGAACTGATGGGCTATCAGTCCAATGGTGAAGTTTTCTATACAGTACATACAGATGGACATGCAGTGTGTGACAACTGATACAGCAATTCCATTTTCATCCTTCATGCTTTGTAACTAAACAGAATGTAATGAAGGATTTAGAAGTCGAGTGTTTGAGTGCACATTATAAAGCATTCAATAATAAAGACATTCAACAAATGATGTCACTGTGTACTTAAGCTTCATTAACTGCTCAATCTCACAACTAAGACTTTATTTCTACATTTACAAAAAAGTCAGGGTTATGATATAAAAATTCTGATTTTATAACTTGCAATTCTAATTTTCTTACTCCAAAATTCTGGGGTATGTATATGTATGAATGTGTGAGTATATACACCTCAGAAGTTTGAGTAAAAAAGTTCAAATTTGCGATATATAAACTTTTTCTCAAAATTAATTTATTATGTGTATATATATATGTGCATGTGTGTGCATATATATATATATACATAGAGTATAAAATATATTCTGAACACAACAGAGGATATGTCAAGAACTGTTACAAAGCATTTTATTTTTAAACTTTATAGCAGAAAACTTTTGTGTGCTATATTATCAGGCTAAAACATTCACAGTGATGTCATGTTCAATATACCTGCAGGTGTCAAGACCTTATTCTTGGTGATGCCTGAAGGTGTTTCAGGCTCAACCCAGACCAATTTAGGTGTTTCCTTTCGAACGGTTTACATCTGGATAAGGGAAGCTAAGATAAGCACATGAAGGCAGCATCAACCTGGAGTCTGAAGTGAAATAAATTTTCAATTTAAAGGTAAGATGTCTTATCAATGCATGGTTGATTCTGCTGGGCTGTCAGTCACTTATGCACAGGTTTTTTTAAAGTTTGATAAGGATAAGTAGTAAGGGTGAATGAACACGCCCAAGGAAATGATGTGAGGAGATGTGATTCTCCCCCCCCTCTGACACCATTCCAAGTGTGCATCACTAGTGTAGTAGAATCAGGCCCTTGTGAAATTGAGGTCACGCAGCTGCAAGCTCTTGTGTGCCACCACTGGTGATGCTGAGGGTTGTAAAGGGCAAGGACAGCCTGTAGCACTCCGTGCCAGTGTTCAAGGCTAATTTAATAAACATATTCCTGTGTGCTTACTGTTAAAAAGAGCATTCATTCTTTCCTTTGTCTCTTTGCTGACATGTTCTGCTACTAGACGTTCTTCTGTATTCTTGTGGTTGAACACTTGTTCTGAGGTATATTCGGAACTTTTTGATCACCACAAAAATTCATTTCCATTTGTACTTCCTTTTCTTATAAAATGCAAAAATCTGGGTTAAAGTGAGTGTACATCTTAAAATGCTACAATGCTAGGCCTACTGTAGACAGCACAGCAACAATACATTGTGCGAGTATACAGACAAACTTTCTTATAGCAGTATCTTCATCATTGTCTCTATCAAGTTATAAAGAGCACAAGAGATTTGAGAACACTGTGGGCAGAGAGGACCAGGGCTATTCGTTCAATCTGCCCACAAACACCCACAGATCAATGTGCCTGAGAGCAAATGCAGCATACATCATACTACACACATGAGGATGTGCTGGCTACGGTGGAGATAGATTATGTGTATAGAGACCAAGTACTATTTACAAATTATTATTTTAATTCCTCTATTCAGGGCTTTTAAGTTAACGTCAAAGTGGGCTTTTGCAAACGATTTTGTCTCCCTCTTGTGGTGGTCTGGAAAAATATTGATTAACTACAGAAAGTCGTGACTCAGGATGGTAGTCAAGGGATTAGAGGAAGGAAGAGAGTAGTTATTGTGGATTACCACAGCAAAGTATAAAGGCCTTTCCCACTTCGCACTTCATTTCATACTATTTCATTCCAAATCAAAGCTCTCACTTTCCCTATACCACATTTCTAGTCTGACTCCGTTTAAAGAAAATCTATGAGCTGGAAAACTGAGTGAGGCATTCTGGGAATGCGTGGCGCATGCAATTAGAGAAGGCAGTCAGAGCCAATGAGGTGCTGGCAGAGAAGTGCATGATGGGAGCCAGCCTTGCCCAGAGGGATGGAGAAGAGCCAGTGACTGTGCTGTTAGTCTTGGAATCCCTCTTCATCACATACTTGAGCAGCGAGAAGTCCCCATCCTCCCCTCAGTGGGAAAATCAGGTTGGGGTGTAAATGTCCAACAACGTCTCACCTCCTTGCACACTGGAGATCACAGTTAGTGAATCATAGTGAGCAATCACTGCCTTGCCTGTCATGCTAACTTGGCTTACTTTGTTCTTGGCCTGGTCGACTTTTGAAAATACAGTTTACAATGTTATAAATAATCTGAAATTAACAATCATCATGGGGGTGTATACATTTCTTTGATGTATTACTAGTTTGAACACATGTCTCTGCTCACAGCCAGACTAGATCCATGAAATTCTGAACCTTGAGGCAGTTTTGTTCCATAATGTTGGATATTTTCTCAATGAGGAAATGCATTACTGAAATTTGACTTTCCATAGAAAGACCAAAGCTACTAATAACATAAATGAAATTTTTTTTCAATTATTTTTAAGTTTAATTCACATACTAAGTCTGGGCATTGGGTTTACATTATGATCTTGATCTGTAATCTTTTCTTTTTTTTTAATTTAGTCTATTTTATGAAATCTGTGAATAGATCATATCACAGAGGGTGTTATTAGCAGTGCATAAAGAAAACAATTATATTTATAATCAAAGCTGTCATTTGCCATTTAAATTTTTGCATAACATGTTTCTCTTTCGCATACATAAACAGATGGAAATGTGAACTCCATGCACTCAAATAGCAAGGATTTATTAAAGGTGAATGTCTAAAAGGCTGTAGCTGCAGAAACTAAAAATCTTGAAGCAAATCTTCATTTTCCACAGGCTAACATCATTCTGTGATCGGCTGAAAATCCATGTCAATCTCCACTTTCCTCCAACAGGGGGAGACTTGAGAACAGACACTAATGTTCTGGCAAACTTCAGGGAAACTTCTCCAACAGATAAAATCTCACTAGCATTATCTGTTCCTCCTTTTTTTTTTTTTTTGGAAGCTAATGTTCTGTCAAATTTAGAAAAATAAGGTCTTCTGAGATGGGTATCTTTCCTCAGTCTCTCTCTTTCTCTTTTGCTCTCTTTCCCTCTCTGACTAGCCATAGGCACTTGGAAAGATGATAGTTCTCCATCTCCAAATTGAGCACAAAGAAACATTGTCCAGAAGAAAAACGCAGGTATGACTCTAGTATAGGAGCTCAGTTCATTCTGTAACGAGAAGGTAATTTTTTGGGTGCGTCACATAAGATGTGTGTTCAGAAATCCTGTTTCATTATCCAGCTGGATCTTTGCATGCACAATGAAAAGAAGAGGTCAATACATAAATTACAGTATAGCTGACCCTCAAAGGCATAGTTTACACTAAACTCATCACGTCAGTTTGAACCTGAATGACTTTCTTCTGACTAACACAAAAAGATATATTAGGCACGCATGATGCTATTTCTGAAAAAGTTATGTGTTAAAATGACCAGGGGCTGTCAAGCTCCAAATATGACAAAAGGACACATAAAATAAATCATATGGTAGATTTGTGTGGAAAACCTATTCACAATTCAACAAAGTTTGTCAGCGAATTATGGGTTTCTATGTTTCTCTCACAAAACACTGTTTGTGTTCAATCGAAGAAAGAAAACCATAGAGGTTAAACCTGTTTTTTTGGGTGATCTATTCCTTTCAATTGGTATCTTACTAAGAAAGAAAAATACACTTACTTTACTGGCACTATACACACAAACTAATGATGACTGAATGATAGAATGAGCCGTTTGTAAAGCATGGACATTTATGGCTCTGTGTACGCTATAGTCCGAGTGGGTTTAAGTGTGTTTACAATATGAATAAATGTGTGTGCTGTATATGCCTGGTATAAAACGCATTCTAACCATGACTCACCTCCCAAGCTCCACAGTAAAATGAAAAATCGTGCCACAAGTGTGTTTCTGGTCAACGTTCTGCAGTCAGTTGTAAGTGGGAGCTGGGGGAGAATAATAAACAATAGTGGTCTGAGGTGCCTCAGGAGTAAAGCTCCCCTTGGCAGATCTGGGAGGTACTTTATAAATTAGAAATGAGTCTTGCGGCCAGGTGCACCAACAATAGCCGCCTGAGCCGCTTAGCTGGCAAACCCTGTCCTCCAACACCCCCACCCTGACACTCTTTCGGCCCCTGTTTCTCTCTGAGCACCCCCTCTTCTTGCCGTGTGAGGGGACAGCTTTGCACACTTGCGTTCATCTTTGTCCCATCAGAAGACAGAGGGGAGTTACAGAGAACAGCAAGTATGTCAGTTATATATTTAAACCAAGATAAAGCTGCTTTTGTATGATCATGTTCTGTTCTGGCAAAGCATAAGTTATATGGCATATATGTAATGTACAATTACTGCACATTTCCCTCAGACTGAAAGCTTTAGTGCGACATGTTTCAATAAAACACTCAGCTAACCTGTACATTTATGTCTCTGCAGTAATGCTACCAGTTTAATTTCCCTGGTCACTTAACACTTCATTACTCAATGTAATGTTTATGGCTAATTTCAAGAGAGTTCAACCCCTTAACCTTCATTCCCTGTCTGGTTTTTGGGAGGCTTAAAGGTGAACGTTTCAGGCTGTAAATTATGATTACATTTAGGGTTTTGGTATACCCAAAGGAATCCAACAATAGCAACACAGAACACTGAACTTTCAACCCAAAATCCTCCACTGAGGAAATTTCTGTTTTCTCTTGCAAACCCAGTACACAAAGCTGTTAAATAAAACCCAGGGTTTGCCAAATTGCGTCTTTTTTCCAGCAACAAGAGACTAGAGGCTTACATATGAGAACTGTAGCAAATAATGGAACATTATGAACTACTATAAAACTGTTTTTTTTTATTTGTTCCATAGGTGGTTATAAATAAGTATTTTTTTTAAGTATGAAATGCATTTGAATGTTATATTACAAGATTGAAATGTTTATCAATTTATTCACCCCCCCCTCAAAAAATTTTTTTTTAATAATAATAATTTCACTAATGTTTGAGCTAGACCAATAATCAACAATTTAGTTTACAGTTACACATCCAATTTTGCATATTATTCTTATCAAGCAATAAACATTTAATATAAAAGTGATTCACTAAAATAGTTTTCTAATAATTGTGATTAATGGCAATTTAATGGATATTTTCATGAGCTAGATTATTATTTTTTCATGTCAGGAATTAGCAATAAATGTACATCACACGTCAGCTCTTTTAAAAACGACATTTTGCTGGCTTCTCATATTTTGCTCGTCATGGGTTACTTTGCTTCATGTGCTTCACCACAAAACTATCATTGCTAATCTGTTCATAGGCTCCAAAGATTGTCTACATAAGTTGATTTAACAAATATGTTGAACTCTTGTCACGGAAATTGAACGAATGATATACACAAGAGAAAACATGTTATTTTTCTCTCTCTCTAGTCAAGTCAACTGTACAAAGGCATTACCAAAATCTTCCCATCTACAGGAATTCAGTCGGGTCAAACGAGTGTGTCCACTTATCAAATATCAGAGTTGCTGGAAAGATCAGACCTCCCACGTAGAGCCAGAACTCTGTTTTGGATCCATCTTAGCCACTGCACAAAGATAAGTAGCACTTACAGTTTATATTATCCCTTTAAAATATGCAGATGGCTTTTTCCAACTTTATCAGCATTTATTTAATCAAGATGTTGCCTGTTATCTATTCTTGGACATTATGAAGCAAATTCCTGTAAGTGAGAGAGGAGGCAGAAAACCAAAAGGAGACTGAGGTGACTGGGAGATGCAAAGCACCTTGGCATTCTTTGATGCAAGCATTTTACAGAAAGTAGTCATAACATCTGTAAGGAATCTAAACCATCATCCTCAAGCCGCCTCTTGAAAGGACCGACTTAAGTATTATTTTGATTTTGAAAATAAACGCGGTAAGCAGGGGTGTTAATGACCTAAAAAAGTGTTTCAATTTGATATTTTTAGGTTTCACATTCTATCAGCCTTTCTTCACGACACAATTTTAAACACCATTTAAACCGATAAATTCTTATGGGGAACTATTTAAACGCATAACAACTAAATGTTAAACATCAGTCAATCAAGCATCATGAGTTAAAATACATGTTTTTCATATTAATCTGAACCTGGGGCGGATAGTGGTCTTTGAGACGTTATTGGTCATTTACTGTGTTTCTGATGGGAAATAGTAATGATACACACTTACAATAGTGGAATATAACTCTAGTTAGCTCAAGCCTTTGTCCTGAGGTAAATCAACTGCTGATTGCCTGTCGATCCTGGCTCATGAATATTAAACAAGTAGTTTGCGCTTGCTAAAAGTGATTTGCTGACATCAATACGCAGACGGCAAATTGTGAGCGCTAGCCAATGGGATAACCGTTCTTGCGTTAGTCCCGCCCTCAAACGAGGCTATGCCCCTGAGGTGAGCGTGATTTCACCAAGTACATGAAAATGTTGACGAGTACTTTACCTTGCAATGGAAAGATGTTCTGTTGGGCTTTGTTAAAGACTCGGCAGATAAACAGACCCACTCTTCTTTTTTTATAAACTTTTTTTCTTTTCAAGGCCAAATTTCACATTCAAAAATGTAAATTTTCAGGAAAACATCCTTGTTTCATAGCCTTTAAAAATGAAGTGAAACTATATATTGACCTTATTCTGCCCTCAAGGAAACAAAAAGCTGTTAGAACTGTGCAAGCTTGTTCTTCTTCAATGTTTTCATATGAAGTTGTTTATATTCCCCCTAGCATTTGATACAGTGTTTGGAATTATTTTGTATTTGATGTATTAGAATGTTACTGTATAAATGAATGTATGAATTAAAAAAAAAAAAAAATTCACCAAGTACAAGATGTTCCCAGATCAACATCCTTGTTGATCCTGGAACAACATTCTAATCAACCAATCAGAATTAAGGAATGACTTTTCTGGAAATATCTGTTTTAGGCTTATAATCATAGTTCGGTGCTTCTACACCCTTGTTAATCAGCTATCATTTCCCACTGATTTTAGGCATACATTTTGGGTAGGGGTAGGTTTAAGGGTAAGGATTAGGATAAGTTTATATTTTTGGACAGTAATGTTGATCCTGGATCAACAAAAGATGATGAACTTCAAATGACAAAATGGCATTAATTCAACTGTACCGTACCATCTATTTTATTCCTATAATGGCAAATTAACTTATCTATTGGTGGGCTATATAACAACAAGGCAGTTTATTATACAAAACATTTAGATGAGAATGCATTTAAAACGTTACACGACCTGTTATTTGGTATCTCGTTCATTCGCCCACATGTTTTTCTTCATTAAAACCATGATGTTACAGCATATTTTCATAGCATTTACTGTTATTCGAACTCGCTGGTGTTTTGCAATGGTAAACTCTAATAAACCCCACTTGGAGTATGCAAATATGATCTGCTAACAAAAAACTAATTAAAAGCAGGTGTTGTCTGACCTTTGGAAACAGAGAGAGAGTTTTAATCAAAGATTGTTTCCTAATAAGGCAAGGCTGCATCCTGACTCTTTCCAGGCTTTTGAAGACAGCTGCAGTAACTATGACGGGGATGAAACCACATCTGAAATACATTTTGCAATACTCGGTCATTTACTAAAACCATATGTCGAAAGATTGGTCTTGGTATTATTCCTGCATTTTTCATTCTTGTATGTTTTTCCATTGAGATGCATTTCTATTGACAATTCGCTTTTTCTTTCTCGTCAGCATTAACAAGACCTCTGCCTTTATTGGCATTTTAATAATAGTTCTGTAATTGAACATCACACCAATCCGTCTGAGGTTATGTAGTTGTCTTCTTGCTGATTGATTTATCATGTTAGTCAATCGGTTGATGTGGTTTGTTGTTACCTTAAAACGTGAATCATTGTGTGGCAAGTGCTAGTCTAGACCACAAGGAAAGACTATTAAAATGTATTACTGATTTTCAGAGCATGCTGATGCTGAAAGGTGAAGAACCATTTCCACATTCCCATTTCCCGGAACGTATCACTTCAAATGCCTTTATTAAAACAGCTCTCAGCACCGACCCACGTGCGTATATAGCTGGTATGAATTTGCCATCATCCAAGACCAACTCTGTGAAATCAGTTTGACAGCTGAAACATAAGAGATTTGTTAGAGTTAGCGTTTCATATCATAACCATATTGAAACAAATAAGAAAAACATGCCTAGGTTGGGATTCTTCTCAAAACACTAGTTAAAATGAAGCATAAAAACAACAATTAGCTGTATTTGGAAGTCATGTCTGAGGATGCAGACGGTTTGATTAAATGTGACAGTCTATTGTACTCATCCATGCAATCGTTTCCAGAGCTGGCTTGTTTTTTTACATAGAGCATGGCCCATAAATCATCTGAAACATGGCACTCATGAAACTGACGTTTATTGAACTTGTGCTCATTGTTGATATAAGACTGTTGCAACATTCCAGACAAGATTAACATGCTCGAAAAACATGCAGTAAGAATGAATACTGCATTTTACGATATATTTATAAATAAACGTATGTTGAAGTAATTTCACTTTGTGAATGATTTATCTTGGCCACAGTGCGTGTACACTTTTCTCTGTAATTATGCTCCAGTCTGTGTGTTTGGCCTGAACCTTCCAGCTGCTACCTGTCATGGCATAGCTCTCATTACGAAAAGCCCCTCATACATCACAGCACATAATTCAGAGATCATCTAATATCAACCAAGCAAAATAAACGAAAGATAATCTGATTGGGCAAACTGAATTCTAGTGTTTTGTAATGGTGACTATAGTGGTCAGGATGTTTTGTACACATAAATTCTCTGCATGGGACAACGACTGTAAGTGGACCACAACACATATTACCAAAATGCTTTCTGTCTAAAACTTTGAATTACTAGTTTAATAAAGACTGGTGTGCGAAAGACATTCACTTTTTCAATAGTCTTTATTTTATATTTGTGCTAGAATTTTATGTACAAAATGATTGGCAACATAAAAATGGGAACTGAGAAACATTCAAAACTAATAGTGCTACGCCACAACAAGATTACAAGGAAGCAACACTTCACGCAATTCGCACTATGCATTCTTAAAAGAGTGGTGACATGCATTTTAGACAAAGCTGTGGACTAAAATGTCATGAGTTTTTCAAAACTCCCTTTCACCTGCGACACTAACAGCGTTATGCACTAATAACAGTAGCGAGTTGTTAGATTACATGGAAAATGTCTTGTAGCAATGAACATTATTATCAGTATGGTTGATGTTATATGTTATTGAGTACTGTCTTTTATAATCATTTTACTAGTCAGAAAACAGTTTGTTCTACAGCAGATAAAGTATAGGCCTATGTATACAATACTCTATTATCAAACATGTCCATAATCAACTCAGTTATACAGGACTGGGCAGTTCAATTTGTCATAAGCATGGCTTTAGCAGTGCAATAAATGTATGCATATATATCTTGCCAGTAATTACGCAAAGCAGACCTCAGACAGAACAGAACTGCCGACATGTTTGATGACTGAATGGTACAGGCTACAGAAAGGTCTGACCAATGCATATTGCAAAATTATGCTGTCTATTAAACTTGGAGTAACTCTAGCAAAATATACTATACAGTACGCCTAAAGAAATGGCTTATATGGTGTGTACTTTCACAGTGCGTACAAAATTGCATCAATAAATTGTGAAGATGTTTGGCAGAGAACTATGCATTGGAAATCTGTTGTAATATTTTTCTTAGAAAAATTTAAAAGAAAAGTCAACAATCAATCGCAGGTGAATTCTGATAATTTTACAACATATTATCAACAGTTTGGATATATACAAAAGTGATCGGTTGGTTGTGGTGGAGAGATTTTCTACTGTATCTTTCATTATATCTTTTCAGACTTAAACAGCACAGATCCAAGACAAGTGTTTGATCTAGAAAATACATGGGAAATATATATATATATATATATAGCACATGGACAATGGAAAATAAAACAATATTTTGGGTTGCCTGGATATGCAAGTTCATAAAGTAAGTGGGAGCTCTTAGGATGTTTATTTGAAGACATTCTCATAGGCAGGACACTTGTGGCTTTTGAGTTTTTTGATGGTCTTTTTGAACTCCTTGCTTGATTTGTCCCACTTGTGAATGCCGGTGAGAAGGTACTGTTTGTCCACCTTGCGTCCCATGATAAGATATGTGTTCCCAAGGTTTTCTAGCTGCGCACAGGGGCAGTCGGCTCCATTCTTCAGGTACAGAGTGAGTTTCTTCAGGTCCTTCTTCTTCAAAGGGCCCAGCTTTACATGTTTTTTCTTCTTGTGCAAGATCACCCTGCGATCCATGTTCTCCCGTTTGACCTCCTTGATCTTGGTCTTTATGGCTAAAGAAAACAGAGACATTGATAAGGTTGAGAATATGGCTAAAGAAAACAGCGAGAACTGTGATCAGAGCATTTTGAATCTTCTCCAGTGGGTGGAGAGGAGACAGAAGATTACATCATCCTGCCAGTAAATATTAGTTTATGGTATTTCTTCAAATTAGGACGTGTGTTTATTTCCATAATGACATGTCGATTTTGAGTTGCCTGGAAAAGCCCCCACAATGTTTTTAAACACTGCTCCCACCTACTGCCTCTGTTGTGGTCTATGATATTGCAAAGCTTTGTTCAATCTTGCATCGTATCCCTGTGCAGTGCTCGCTCTCATCTACACAAAGTCATCTAATCCCTCAGGCCATGTGCTAGGTTCAGAGAGGCCAAGAAAGGTTTGGGTTGCAAGGGGTATCGCTGACGGTTCCCAAACGTCCAGGGCCATAAAAGAGAGATTAGACTGCTGAGTAATGCAGGGGGCAAAAAAGATGAAGGAATGGAGAAAAAAAAATGAGGAGAAGGTGAGTGTAATCAATATCAGGCCTGTCTTCTCTGCCAATGGTCTCAGGGCAAAGCCATCATGATACTGGTCTCTCTGTCATGAACTCCGTCAAGTTCAAGAAAAAGCATCGATATCCTTGCAAACCAAAACCGCTCTCATTGCCTTATTCTTTTCCCAGGGGGCAAGAATGTCCCAAATTGCAACTTCACTGCCCCCTGCCCCACTAGACGTAACTGGATCCCAGGTTTTGTTCCTTTGAATACCTCTCTTATAAGCTTAGGGCAATTAGTCAAAGGTCAGAAATTTTCTAGATGGATATATTGGCCGTAGGTGAAATGGTCCCCATTTAACTGCAATTCCACTGGAAAAAGTGCTAAAAGTAACAAACTCTAAATTTAAATTCTGGTTGGCAAGCTGAAATATAAATAAATGAGCAATAAAAACAAAAATAAATAATTTTATATGCTAGAAATGGATTTAGGCATCACAACTTAATGTGCAACACAAAAAGATTTTGAAATCAGGTAAATATAAATAATTCATCTTAAATTTAAAGATTAATTTTAAATGACCATTATTGGACTGCAAACGTAATCTGAATGTATAAAAAGTAAAATTAACATGAACAATTAAATATTTAAAAGCAATTGATACTGATAAAAAAAAGTGAAATATCAACCTGCACAGTTAAATAAAAAAATAATCTTATATGGTGTTTTTATCAAATGTAACAAAAAATGGTTGTAAAAACCTTAGAAAGCTAAAGATTTCATAAAATGATGTACCTTTTCAGACTCTTGATTTTGGGGGAAAATATGGGGAAATCCTGTCATGACCATTTAACTACCGGTTTAATCTTACTCCACATTACTCCTGATTTGTCTTAATCTGTCTGATCTGTCAGTAAACTCTCTTTAACCTGTTAATCTTTTCATTTCCTTAACCTTCCTATGCACGAGTCAGCTCCACGGTGGTCTTGCCAGAGTAAAACTTCAATGGCTGTTCCTCCCTCAAACCGCCTCGCAGGTGAATTTTTTTTCTTCTCCTTCTGGGTTAACGATGCAGAAACATGCAGAGCGTAACAGCTTATCAACTTCAATGGTCTAACATCAGTGACCCACCAGTGAACTTCAGGCAGTCTACCACCTACAGAAGAATTTGGTCCAATTAGCAGGCCGATCCTGAAGACCCTTGGAAACGAGCAGACATCGGTATTGAGATTTTCTGCTAATTAAGTTTTAACAACCTGATCAGTCTCCACTGGCTGTCATTGAGCAGACCACAATGAAACTAAATCCTCCTCATATCCTCTTGAACCTTGACATATATTATATATATATAAAATATAATTTTTGATCATTGCCAAGGAAAGTTAAAGTCCCTGATGGCGACCCCGTTTAAGTCATGAGAGCAGCTCTTCACACTGCTACACTGTAATTCAAAGAGATACATGATGAAATGTGTTTTAGTCCGCAACCCATAACCTCATATCTCACACCTCCTCACTTCTAATGACTCTAGCAGAAATAAGCCAATCTTCCCAGTATTATTAGTGCACATGGAAGGGATTACAGCTGGATCTGAAGTCTATAAAGGAGCTTAGTGTTTGATGAAAAACATTAAAAATGGTCTGAAGGTTAAAGAATTATCAAGTCAAGCCAGAAAGAGACTTGCCTACCTCCCACAACCACTTTATCTTAGTCCAAATCCCACTTTAACTCCACCGTGAACTCCTTTTGCACCTTGTGTTTGTGATTTTAATCCTTACAAATGCAGAGACATGGGTACAGTTGAAAACTTTCAGATGTGGCTTTACAGCTAATACGCGTAACACCACACGTTCCCAACAATAACAATGGCAAAGCTATAACAGGGTTACTCTCTCTTGTTCTCTGTAATCCAGTGTCTTGAAAAGGGCGAGCCACAAATAAAGCACCATATAAATCGAGCCGTTTGAGATGCCTTTCCAACCTCCCTTAAAGTGATGAGACAAACGAGGGGGGGCGACAACTAGCATACCACTCCGCAAATTCTTCACAGATAGATCTGCATCAGTAAGACCAGTTTACTGAACCACGTGAGGATAGTAAGCAAACACTGCGCGCCAGGATCGCACATAATTGCTGCATTCATACTACAGTACATGCCAAGAAAACACCAAGCAGCCACCTTTTCCAAGCACAAGAAGTGGATCAGATTCTAAACACAAACCCGGGGCTGATAATGTTTCAATCTCAGATGGTCCAAATAAGTACTTCACGCTTGAAAGCTCTAGTAAATATTTGATAAATAAGAGATAAACAAAGAGAGCATATCTCAGAAATCCTGTGGTCACAATCAGTGTTCTTTCCAAACTCAAATGAATCATTTTGAAAAAAAGCAGTGAAAGTGTTTACATTTCATATGTGATAAACTACGCTTTAAAGAACCTTTTAACCTTTGTCCCTGATCTTTGACCTGGCTTCCTCTGTCATTTTGGAGACATGTCCGAGCCAGATGTAACGATGCCATAAACTCAGTAGGGAGAGTTTGGGCTGAAACAATTCACAAACATGGCACCTGTGGTTCGGGGTGAGCTCCAGTTGAAATGGTGCTTTTACTACAGTTTTACTACAGGAAAGCTGAGCATGCATCACCGACCATAGGACCGACAGCCAGCTAAAGTCTGTTAATGTGGTGCTGTTTGGGAGAGACAGAAAAGCAAATGATTCTTCAAATATCTGGAAACAAAACTTTCATAGGATTTTCCTGAGCAGTATCCTGGGCAGTCCCAAATGTCTAACAAGACGACATGTATCTGACGGAGAGACTGATCCATGCATTGACTTAATGACTTAAAGCAATGCTTCACAGCGTGAACCCGGTCTTCCTTCACTGTCTGTCTCTAACAACATCCTGGAGAAGTAATGTAGTACTGAGGTCACACAGAGAGTGTCGGTGGGGTCGGTTTACATAAAGCTGACCAGAGAGAGACGGCAGCTTTCCAGAGATAGCTTACCCATTTCAAACACTGAATGAAACTTTATGGTTTTGTCAGAGGCTAACCAAAACCAGCTTTTGTTTTTCTCTTCAGAGGAAAGCAGGAAGTCACTCTCACACTGCTCTCCTTTTGTTGAGGTAACTCCTGCTGTGATTGGCCTTAATGGCTGCAGTTAAAGGCTCATTTAACAGTCATTGTTGTTAACCGTCTTCAAATATAAATGTGCAGTCACACTGAAAATCCAATAAGAAGAAATTAAACCCAACTTGCATGAGACTAGGAAAAAAAGACCGCCAATGTACCGATGTCCCAAAAGTTTGGAGTTGGTAAGGCAAGTCTCTTATGTTCACTAAGAAAGCATTTACAGTATATGATCATACATTATTAATGTTATTGAAATAACTAATTTCTATTTTAATACATTGTAAAATGTCATTTCTGTAAATGTAATTTAAAAGAACAGCTTTTGTTTAAATTAATTTATAATGTGATGAATTTCTTTACTGTCAAACGAACAGTAAATAAAACATTATATGGACAAATCTGTTGGAAATGACAACAAATATATAATGGGTACTCCAGTTTTCTCCAGTGACCAAAGAGTAAACTCAGACTTTGTCGGTCCATGCCCAGAGGTCAACCCCTGGGCTGTTGTCACATCCAGACAGGAGAGAAAACATCCCAATTTAGAGCTGTTAGTAACAGCCGAATAAAGACTTTAGGGCCTCTGTGAATTACCTCAATTCATTAGTAAAACAGTCGTGGCCTCTCAAAAGGTAATCCAAAGCATGACATAGATTTACAAGAGTTAAAGCATTCTGCTGCTGCTGTTTTAAGTGTTTAAAACCATTGCATTGTTCTTTTAAAAAGTGGATTTGGCAGTCGAGACCGTCAAATATGTGCAAAAAAACTAAATCGTGATCCAGTGATTCTAAAAGCACTTGAATCGGTCCCAAAAGCAGTGTTAATGGCCGTGAAACGAAATATCATTCTGGCGCTCAACATTTATGGCTAAGTTATGACTCAATAAGATGACTTGACACTGGTGAAAGGTGGACCTCATCTTAAAACTAAACGAAACTGAAAGATTTAATATACCGGTAAGCAAGTCATTATAAAAAATGAATTGCTATGGTTTCCACTCCTGGAAGAATAAAGTTTTCCCTCATTATTCTAATCATGAGAACTACAAAACATTAAACTACAGGCGTCTGCATGAGGCTGGTGGGGAAGCTGAAGGAATAGGTGAATACTTTTGGTTCAAGACGGTGTGGTTTTGGCTGTTCTTTCAAACCAATATATATCAGTCTTGGATCTCCTGCACGCCTATACTCCTTTTCCAGAATACAGAAGATAAGAGGGGAAGATAGGCTGCAGTCTTCGACCGTTCAAATAGAATGATTGTGTGTTTTTTCGGTGCGAAGGCATGTGTAATGTGTGTACTGATGTTCTTACCGAATTCACTGGCGCACATGTGCTCCAAAATCACATCCGTTTTCATTTCATTGTCACAAGGAGGACAAACTGGAGGGAATCCTAAAACAGAGGAAATGCTGTCAGAAAAATTGACCATCGATATCAAAATCCCGGGTAATTGTGACCAAATGTTTTTGTCTACTTTGGTGTTTTGTCCCAATTTTTTTTTTGCGTGCAACTCTTTGGAAGGTTTGCAACTGGCTTTTAACAGCGGGGAACCAATCCCGGTGCAGTTCACAATCACAAGCTACGCGATTTTCTTCTGGCTTCTTCTATTTTTGAATGGGTCGGTAATACACTCTGTGCTTTGAATTGTTAGTATATGTCTTTTGTTTGGCTCTGCTTTTCTCATACCAGTAAAATATTAGAATTAAGCTTTTTTACATAGACATAAAAATGTTTGCTTGTTGCCTGTCACGTGATAATTTGAAGTGAAGAATATATCACTAGAGTTTAAATATGTATATAAACCATTATTACAGGTTATGCACGGGACAACACCCCAATGGACCCTTTTCACGTTTTCGGGTTTCTGTGCAGCCGAAGTCTTCATAGTCGGGTTAACTTGAAAAGTAGTGAATGGGATGGTACCACAAATATATTTTTTGCATTCCCATTTGCTCGAATAGCAAAAGAAAAACAAAACAAAAAAAATTGAGAGAGACTGATAACGTTGATTTACCGTCCCTCTCATAGAATCTGCATTAGATACAACCTTGCGTTAGTGTAAACTATCTTTTTGTAATTTGATGCAAAGGTAATATAATACAAAGAATGGTGTTATAAATTTGCATACATTTTTTTAAAAACACAAAACTTTTAAGGATTTACGATGTTGATGACCGTTAAACACGTCATCACAGTCTGCTGAAATGGGTCCATAACTGGGGCTGACTGTAATTAGGACTATTGTTCCTCAGATGCCTCCCTATAGTCATGGAAACAGAGAAATTAACCCTTGAATGTAAATTCTCTTAATAAGATTTTAAATGAAATCCTATTTAAATTCAAGCAAATTATCATTATAATCTAGTCTGTCTTTATTTACCCTGTTTGACAAGACTTTGATTTAATTTGTGGTGACTAGTTGTTTTTTCGTTTGCATCTATTTAACAGATTATTGTGGAAATTGCACTCAGGTGAAAAGAGCTTGTAAAGACAGCTGTTGGCAAGGAATTTCAAAAGGTAAACATTTTTATGCCCCCAGTTTTCTGCGTAATGCAAATTATCACCCACTTGCAAGCTGCCAGTGGATCAAAATTGTGCAAAAACGAGTATTTTAAAGCAACACTGCATTTTTGTATGGTGATATCAGCAGTACTACAACTACCCTGCGGAAGATAAAACAGAGTTTCAATTTCAGTGGCTCTTGTCAAGTGTTACTTTCTCCACAGGCATTATTACCATGGAATCACAAGAAAACAGCGGACAAATGGTTAGGGCTTAACCCCTTGTAGAGAGTAGGAAGAGAGGAAATCCTTTCTTCTCTTTAACCCGGCACTGCTTGAAGCTTACAGTGGGTCGATATGAGAGGGAGGGTCTAATGTATCTGTGGCTTTGGGTTCATTTGACAGCATGTGATAACAGCTGACGGGATCTCTGTGGGGTGCTTATTAATTTGACTTCTCTGGTATTCCGACTTTCAAGCCACCATGCTAGAGATCTCTCACTCCGGACTGTGCGTCACTAACAGCAGGCTAGGGCAGATGGCTGAAGTCACAAAAGTATCTTCTCTCAGTGTGGTACATCGTTCTGGCACAGTCTGTTCATTCTAAAGCACCGTGTTGTAACTTTTGAAATGGAAATTCCCTAGTAATTTATGAGCCATCTACATAAGCTAGTTGTACTTTCCCTTGTCTGGGACACACAACTATAGAGCTTGAGTGTTTCCATAGGGAAAGTCTGACTGGTGCCAGATGCCCTGACTTACCTGTGATATAGCCTACTACAAGCTACCTACTAACATACTTAATTTGCTTTAAATTACAGGGGAGGTTTTTAACAGGAGTCTTTAAAAGTATGGAAATTAATTTATTTTCTAACCACGGAAAATGTAAATTTTCTGCTTTGGTACCACCAGTAAATAAAAGCAGCTGTTCAAATCTCTGTTTTTGTCTGAACTAAGGTACTATCCTCCATTACCTTATGAAAAAAAAAAGTGTTAACAGGCACAGCGGGGAAGCCTGGCAAAGTTTTTCTGCTGGTGTTGTATTGAAATGGCATTACATTTGCAGAAATAATAGGGTTACTCATGAACACAGTAACTCATTTTAAGTCACTTTTGCTGCCTGCCTACAATATCAGAAACTACACTAAAGAAAGGATCTGTCCTCCAGATTAGGTGCTGCAGTTGCGAAATAACACCAAATAAATAGATATGTAATGGTCTGTTTTTGGAGCACATCCCAGTGTTGTCCTGGAACTCAACTAACACCCTGCAATCAATTGCTACCAGCTGTTAAACGAGCAAAAACTCAGATATTCATCTATCATGCTTTACCGAAAACCCACATCCACTGCATCCTCTACAGATGTTATTGTAAGAAACCCGTTACCTCAATGTTCCCAAAACTGCATTTGTCAAATCAGACACAAAGGTATTTGAGGGGTTGAGGGGCAACAAAAGGTGTGATAAGTCTAGATGAAAACCCCCAAATGGACACCAGTCCCTGAAATAACATCGCAACTGCTGTTAAAAGTTCAGGTGCTAAATCTCACACACAGCAAAAGGTGAAAGGTTGTTAAGTAGGTAAAATTATACTAAATGTATACATTATACACTGAAACTGTCAGTATAACCTTACATATTTATCAGAATAAAAAAATTAAAAAAAAGAATAAATCAGTATTTGAAAAATTTCTCTTTGCATGTTAAAATATGCATCTTGGTATATATATCTGACAGGTTTTTTTTTATTAGCTACACATTTATTTTAGTGAATCACACCTGATTTAAATGTAGAAGTTTTCATGTGGACTTACCAGGGGGCTTGGAGGCCTCTGTGGCATTGGGCGCACTGATGCACACATCATCATTTTGTGGAAACTTCTCGCAATTGAGCATCTCGGGCCAGGGGAACCCATACGCTTCCATAATGGGCGTGCAGCCATCACGCACCTTTTCGCAGAGCCAGCGGCATGGGTAGATGGGCCTCTCCAGGCACACGGGCGCAAAAAGGGAGCACAGGAACACCTGGGTGCCTGGGTGGCAGTTCTTGTACACCAGGGGCACCCAGCTCCCAGCCTGCTGCTTGACCTCAGCCATAATCTCATGCTCCAGCAAGTTGGGCAGCAGCATCTGGTTGTAGCCCACTCCGTGACAGAGCTTCAAGTCTTCTGGGATGTCCACACACTGAGGTTGCTTGTAGTAGGGACTCCCGGGAGGGTTCCAGATATCAAACTCATCATACACAGTCTGACCCAATGAGACCATTGGGATTATCAAGATGATGATCCTCCAAAGCAACAAAGATGCAAGAGACTTCATTGTGAACTCCTGATGAGGATCCCCAGTCAATGCAGCCCCCAAAACGGTGAGCCTTGAGTGAAATGAAGTCCTCTTTGTCTATAAAATGAGAAGGGAGAGCCGAATACCTCTGAATTTTATAAGACTCCGCAGTCAAAGTATTGAAGTTGAAGTGAAACTCCACCTCTGAAGCCCCGTAGCTGTTGCTGACTCACACGGCTGAGTTGCTTGAAATGCGCTGCCCTCGAGACCAGGGGAGACCGAGACCGCCTCGGCGACCAATAGGAAACTTTCTGCACCTTTTGCTTCTCATGTGTCAATCAAAGTATTCAATGGCCCAATGAATGAGCCAATATCCCCCGCCCGCCTGCGTTTCTCTCACTCGCCTACTGTGGAAACAGATCCTTAATAACTTCATTTCGATAACATTATTCGAAGCATTGAAATGCATGAGGAGTTACTCGCTGAAGGCTCGTGATAATTGCATTTACCATATTCTGAAAAGCCGACAAGAGCCATTACCTGAGTAAAACGTGCACGCGTTATCACGGAAGTATGTGCATGTTAATTCCATGCAATGCTGTCTCCTCAGTACGCACGGAATAACCCACGTAATACTGATTAAAGCGTCATATAGGTAGGCTAATTTCTGTTCACAGAGCGTGCGTTTAATATAATCTCATAAGACTTATTTGTTCTGTATTCGTGGTCTCATTCATATTTTAACGAGCCAAATTAATTTAAAATTTGAGGTGTGAAATCGGCTGACGCATGTTAGCTCTCCTCTGTGCAGTTGTTTTGCTAATCACATTGGTGAGATAATGAAGTCTGATGATAGCTCAGGGCTCATTACCAAAAAACTCCCGTTGTTAGGACTTTTTTTTAAAGCAAGACGGTCATTATAATGTGCTCCGTGCCGTTTTAACTAAACTAAGTGTAGAAAGAAATGTTAGAAGACACGCAAAATATTTAAGTCTTATCTCTGTAAAAATTAGGAAGCTGTCAGGATAGATAAAATGGTGTGTACGTTTAAAGTCAAATGTTATTTTTCCTTCCTTAGTTATTTTTAAAAGACAGTTCAATTAGAGAGGGTGATTGTCCTGGTATTTGCTATTTTTAACAGCAATTAATATAGCAATTTAACTTAATTTACTTTACACAGCACCATTTTAACCCTGTTAAGTATAATTTGTTGCATTAATTTCCAAGGCCTCTATCTCAACTGATAATTCATATTTTTTCTCTAAAAAATGTCCTTAAGGTTGTTTTATGTGTGATTAAAAAAACTTAATTCATAAAGTAAATGCAACATTTTAATTTGGTTCTCTGAATAAAATGGATTTTTACAACCATGACCATTTTGACCCCAGCATTCAGTATCATTAAAGGTTACAATTACCGCAACCAGAATAAGTTCAAATGGTTTTGATTTTCGTTTGACAAACGAACGAGTTTAATTAAATATGCTGACTCCATATTTGCTCTTTTATTTCAGCATTGCTTCATTAACAAAGGACAAATAAAGATCACAGATAGCACACCTAGCTTGCCAAAATGATTGATTGAAACACCAATGGCTTAATTTCTTCACAAATACCACATATGCATAATCTCTTATATGTTTCTATGAATTTTGTTAAACATATATCAGCTGAGATTGTACTTCATCTGTACTAAACTAAACAACATGACACTGGCTACATGAGGGTGAACATGTCTGAAAGATATGGGGCTAAAACAGCAGAAGTGTCAGGAAAAGGGAGGGCTGGCTTAACAACGTGAAGCTCTCAACAGCTTTCTGACTGAAGCATTTTTCAGCCAGCACCTTTCCAGAAAAATTCTTGGCCGGTGGGTTAGCTGGCTTGGGAGTTTAGGGAGTCTCTTAAGCTGAATAAATGAATGCCTCTTCTGTTTGTATAGCCTCTGGTATAGAGGGAAAAAGGCTTGATCAAGCTAATATCACACTGAGAGATGCCTGCATGAATGCTAATTGAATGGCTGTGAGTGGAAAAGTGACCCAACAGTAGGCCTCTTAACATAACATTTAAACTAACAAAGCAAAACTGTAGTAGTTGTATTGAGCGCCCATTGGACCTTATGCAAAGTGGTTTCCTCAGTCACAATAGAGATCATTATCAGCAAAATGCGCATGCGGGTACACGAAAGGTCTAATCTTATACTAACCGCAGCACCTAAACACAGCAACTGTCCTAATTTAAAGGAGAATAGATGGCTAAATGCAGGAATGTGATGATGCATAATGGGAGGTCTTTGTCCCCCGTTTGTAGAGTTCCACACCCATGCGTGAAAAATAAGAATACTTGATTAAGTTACTCAACAAATCGCATCAAGACTAATTAAACCTGTGTGGCATGAATTCTAGAGTACCTCATGTGTTCTGATAAAGTGAAAATACGCATGCCATTTCATTTACTCACAGCTTATCCCACTCGAATATAATTGAAGACTAAGGCCTCATTTAAAATAATGTTGTCCTGACACCTCCTGGGGAATTCACAAGATTGTATTCCGCATTTCCACATTTTACACCAACCTGTGAGTGCTTGTCTGCATGTGCTGCGAAGCCAATGACTAACATTTGCAGATAGCTTAAACTTTCAGGTCGGGATGAGGAAACACAGAGAGAAAAGGAAATAGCTGTTCTTACGCTCCTGTTGATTTAGGCTGAGAGATTCATTTTTGATGTCACATGTCAAGTTATAAAACATGTTCACACTCCATAATCACTCAGTAGGGAGAAAGCCGCCAGCTTTACTATAGAGAAACTGATTCAGGTTTATTGCATGTCTCTCAAGACTCCGCTGGGCTTGAATCGGTTGCTTAATTTGTGTCTTTGTTAAGGCTTGTCAAATGAGTTGAAGCAGGGTGTCATCCTTGTGCCTTTTGGGGGTTGGCTGCTCTGTAAATCTTTAATTTTATGGTTTTAACTAGGCCCAAATTACAAATTTATTAGAGCCATGTCACAGTGATTGCCAAGGTGGATCATAGCAACCATTATATTTACAAATAAACAACTGGTTTATTTGGGTGCTATGTGGGAGTAGGAAAAAGTAAATGCATAGTTAAAAGGAAATTATGACAGTTGAACGTTAGCCCTCAAAAACCCTTTGAATGTGAAGCCATATGGATCGTATGAAGAGGTCTCCGAACCCTCAAGCTGATTGGGGTGATGTATTTTAAGTTGATCTAAGCAGGAGACAGCATTTAAAATACTCGTTTTTAATTGGGCATAGCAATTGAATCCTTTTTCTGTAGCCCACCATAACATCTCCAGGGCTTTTCGGGATAAAGAGACAATATATCCACCACACTGCACCGCAGGCCTTCAGAAAGTTTGCCAAAAAGTAAAAGATGGACATTCACAGTGTTCTCTCCAGCCGCCGGCAAGGATGACAGATTGATTTGCACTGAGGAGAAATGAGGAAAAAGTGAGGAGCAGTAAAACAAACATTCTGTTACTTTTCTTTCACAGCTCAAAGCCAAGGAAAGCAGAGAAAATCCCTTTGCCTCTGAAAGTCCATTAAGGAGCCTGTCCTGTGACGGTAGTAACATCGCAACTGATAACCGCTCTAGTCTATAGTCTACCAAACGCGTTTTTTTTTTTGTTTTTTTTTTACACAGCAATGATATCATCATCTAAGCTCACAGGCATGATTACCAGCTTGCGTTTGATTAATTCAACTCAGATTAGATGTTGGCGTTTTCTACATGTTATGTGTTTATAATCACAATACAATGACAGCATGCATTAAACCACATTTTACAAATAGAAGCCAAATGGAGCATAATGATACGACTGCATTTTATCTTCTAAGCCACTTGCAAGCCTTAACTTTTTCAGTAAATGGGTTGTATATTGTTAAAAGAGGGCTACAGACAATGGGGATTAAACAATGTTAAATGCAAATAATAATATTAAACCAACCAGTCAGTACAGCTAGGCTTTTTGAGTTTTCAGTTATTAACCAACATATCTCAATCAAAGGAGGCACTCATATCGTAACAGTTTTACGTTCCAAAGAGGAACACAGCAAACTGAGTTTTTACCAAATCCATGTCAGAACATCTTAATAAATATGGGGAACGAGTTTGTGACTGGGAGGGAATGCTGGAGCTCAAAGCCATTTTGACATCCATCTGTTAATAATTACAGGAACCTCATGCCACCAAAGAACACACTTTTTCCTCTGTATTTTACCACCGAAACATATTTTCATCTGTAAATCATATTCAGCTGGTTTGTTGTTTTATTTCATTCTTCCATATGAGTGCTTCAGTATTCCTGAGGGATTTTTGTTGTTTAATTTGATTTTAAAGGGACAAACTTTCAAAAGAGTGTAAATGGTTATTTCTATAAAAAAATAAAGACCCCCACAATTAGTTTGTCTTTTTAAATTTCCTTCAAAAATCTGTTTTTATCCATTGCATGTACATACGGTGCTGTCTGCTGTAAAAAACATGTAAATAATCATTATGATCTATAAATTAAACAGTATAATTATAAGGCTTACAGATCAAAACCACAATAGCTTTTTCACCCACGGCTCTGAGACCTCCAGCACAAAGAAAGACTGAAGTAAAAGGAATTAGGTCAGCTGATGCATGAAATTCACCAGACATAGAAACATGTGCTGAGACATTTGTCCAGCTCTGCAGCCTCAGGGCTCTCATCTTTCTTTTGCATGCTACTCAGTATGGGCTAAACAGGACTCTTGGGACACCCTATTTAACATCAGCGCATATAAAGCATCACATAAACAACATTTCACAGCAATTCTAGCTTAAATGAGTGCCAGACATATCAGCTGTCATTTCATCGCGTTTAATTGTGAATCACTGTTCGCCTGAGACTATTAGCAAGTAAGTAAATTACTACAAATCTTCCTCTGCTAACTACAAGCACTTAGTAGATTTATTTTCTAATCATTTGCTGTGAAATTAGTACCTTTAATTAAAGAAATTATAACCCTTAATGGCCCTCAAATTTAGTGGCCGCTGATTATTGCAGATAAGGCTATTTATAGTTCAGTATTTATAGATAAGTTCAATGTCCAACGAACCAGACAGAATATAACGCACTGTGTTCTTAACAACAAAGAGTTAAGTCATTGGCACTGAGAGCAACACCTCACCGGTGACCGTTTGTAAACAAAATGGGAATCTGTCCAGCTCTATGCATTTCTTTTTTTCACAAAGCAGCCTTAATGTGGTCTCATCAGGAACTCATTGCATTTTAACGAGGAAGGCATGGTGTGTTGCATTTAGTTATTCCAACCACTGAATAATCTGTCCTTCCAGACCCTCCTCATTTTACCCACAAGTCTTTCCCCTGTTTACTGCAACATGGCTTTGCGTATGTGCAATAGTTATTTGTACATTACGTTATATATATCCCAAAAAGAAACATTTTCAGACTCCTTCAGCACTATCAGGCTTGATAAAGTTTAGCATGATAACATTTCATATTGTAAAGTTACATTTTTGAACTTAAGACAAAATTAAATTACTCATTAAATTATGCAAAAAATTATTATTTTTTTATTGTTGTCAGAGTAAAACAATCTCAATATAAATTTAGGGGACTTATTACCAAACTTGAATAAACACATGGTTAAAAAGTCAGAATTCAAATGTATTACTTTAATTAAACTTTTAAAAGTAAGTTGCAAATATTTTATGACTTCTGCTGACAGGATTAATGTTGTGTGTAATTAAAATGGTATTGCATTTATTGAGATTTAATAATAATAATAATAATAAATAAGCTATAGTAAATTCATGAAAATTACTTGGGCAGTGGATATTCCGTTTGCCAGTATGCTTTGCATAGGACTGAATGAAGAGAATGAATGTTGAAATAATCAAATCCTAAATAGTTTGTTGGTTTAGTGACCTAATACCCTAAAACCTGTTGTGTTTATGTAATTGTTTTTTTTATTATTTACAAAAGCGAATGAATAAATATCATTTTTTATCTTCATGAACATTTTACATAGTACACAAATGTTTAAGAAGACTTTAACATAAAAACATAAAGTTGTTAGCTGTGTATTGGATTCAATGCTGTATGCACAAAACAAAAGCTAGCAGTATAGCGATTCATTCTGTTTTCTGACTTACATGTATGGTTACCAGTGTGGACGTATGATTAATGATAGGTCCAGGTGCTGCTAAGAGTGAAGGAGAGGCCAGGAAGAGGGAGGTCACCTACATGATGGCAAAGTTCCCAGAGAAAACAGCATCCAGATTCCTGCTTAAGGAGACAGGCTGAATGTGACAGGAAAAGGGAGGGTTTTCCAGCCCACAAGCTTCATGGGAGTGCTGCCTCACCGGTGCGCAGTAGGTCATCCCGCCGTCTCAACTGACTGTCAAAATAATGTGAGTTTTGGCAGCCCATGGGCAACTTGATGCCATTAAGTGCAGTTCTAATCGGACTTGTCTGGTCAAGAGCGTTCCAATGATTACACTTAATCATGCTCTCTAAATCTATAGGCTACAAGGGAACCTAAAACCGTTAGGATATAAAATGTTTGGCAGCGGTTTCATGCATTTCTCTCGCCCCTGAGAGCTTAGTCCAGGGAGAGCATTTCAAGGCACTGGAAAAGCAATTAAATCAAACATGGGTGAGCGACTACAGGACAAATGCCTCGTCAGCACATCTCAGCATAGCAAGAGAAAGCCAGTCTGCTTTTTGAGGAAAATCGGGGCACCGAAGGAGAACCTAGACAAAAAGAAGGAAAGAGAGAAGCCGAGAAGAGACAGACAAGAGGTCAGTTACATGCTGCCTTGCTTTGAGGACCCCCTTCACATTTGGGGTCAGACACAGAGTTTGACCTTTGACCTCACAGTTCACATCAGCCCATAATTGCCTTTTTGCAGCAACCCTGCTGCCATCCATGGCCAAAGACAATGTAACAATTTGTCTTTTCAATTGTCTGTCACTCATTCGAGCCTAAAGTCTTTCAGGGGGCGTATATGGTTTCTTTCTCCATTGCTATTTATTTATTTTGAATGTTGAATGGCAAAAGTGGGGGTCGTCTGGACCCTGGAAAAATGGGCTCTTTGTCTAAGTTGGTTTCACATCTACCCCCTCCGCTGTTCACTACCACTCCATATTCAGTCCTTCTCGTTTTATGCTTAAAAGGGCTATGCATGAACATGGGTCATTTTAAGGTGGATTTCAAATGCATCATTAAGGCTTTTTGTTCCCTTATATCCCAACTTGTGCATCGTAATGTGCTGGATTTTAGGATGTACCCTTGTTTTTCTCAGCATTATCTAAACATATGAACACATTTGACGGTTTGTTTTCTTCCCCTTCTTGCATCTTCCTTTTCTTGTATACAATGAGGCTGTCTTGATTTCATCATTTGAGGCATTAGGACGCTCTGTGCCAAATCTATCATTTAAACCTGTGAGGAAAGTTGCTTTGCTTGTTGTTTCAGTCTAAACATGCACTGGAGTTCATAAATCTTCAGATGGCTACATTCATCTCACTTGATGATAAAATGAAGGAATTCTAAAGAGGCTAAATTATATCCATTATTGCTTCCCAAGAAAAATATACCTGTCACCCCGTGAGTTGAGATGAAAAAGGAAAAACATTTTCGTTATTCCTTTTTCTTTGCTTGTATCAATATAAGTGTTTTCAAGTGAAAGTAATTAGAGAATGAAAGACAACCTGATTGTTTGCTTGCTTAGGAACCGCTTGACATGCTGGTAATTGAAGCAAAATGTTTATCAAGAAACTGCAGATGGGATTAAAATGGCAGGATGATAAAACGCAGAAATGGATAAGTCTGGCTCTGGCTTCTTTCTTTCACTTATATAATCTTGCAAAGATGAGCTATTTATCTTCCGATATCAAAAGCATGATATTGCTTTTTTCTTTTCTCTTTGCTTTGTTTCTTCCCTGTGCTTCTTGTTGGAATCACTAGGTTCTGTTCTCATTCACATCCTTCCATTTATGGTGATCAGATCTTATTGTAAATATAATCAGAACATTAAAAGGCCTTGGAAACATGCTGCATTCCTCTTACACTACTTACCAAAGTTATACATCAGATGGAACGATGTAGTTTGTCTTTTAAATTCAAGTTTGGAGAGGTTGTTTGTATTTTTGGCTATGAAACTTCAGTTTTATCTTGGTGTCACCAAATGTATTCTAATATAGTTCTCCACTTCTTTGTAATACCTCTTATAAGTTACCAATTTCAGCGTAAATCAGAACAGGGAATATATTTTTGGAAAAAGCAAGCGCAGATATTTCCTAAAAGAGTCTTATGCTTGATGAAAAATGAATCAGATTTTTTATGACCCTGATGAAGAGGTCTTGACAATGAGCGGGCAGAAAAATGTTATGTCCTTGTTTGGAGAAGAAATGGCTTTAAGGAATATAAAGGCATTCCAGAGAAATATCTGGTACAGATACTGTTACAGCTTGAGATAGAGTGATAAATGCACTCTGAGACACAGAGTCTCTTTGCTAGATACTTCAATGTTTAAACACAGCATATTCAAAATGAAATGAATATGACTGGTCTGAACATATCTCCAACCCTAATGCCTTCAGTAATCAAATCCAGAGGACAGAAAATATGTTTTACATTTGGACTGTTTAATATGTATTACTTCTGGAGGGGAAAAAAAAAAACACCTTTTTATTGAGCAAGCAATATCTTTTCAACACCTTCAGCCTTGCTTCTCATTAATGACAACATTTTGAGAAGTACACATAATATAAGTATTATAATTTTTCAAATGTACGAGAGAAAAAAAGGCCAATGAAGTATAAAAACATGCTGAAAAACCTAATTAACAAACAGCCTGAATTGTCTAAAGCATACTGTTATATTATAAGTGTCTTGCCTAATCTAAAGAATGACATGACTGTTGGAGGACACATTCAAGGGATCATATTACCGTCTCTCATTAATCACACTGCATCTATAACTGTTTCCATTTACAAAGCTTGTATATGATGATTTTTATAGTTTGCAGTGTTGGTCTCAGCTTGTAGAGTTGTAAAGGTCAAATACTAAAAGGGGTTTTCAAGTTGAAATTCTCATTTTAAGTTAAATACAGCTTATTATTCTACACATAAGAGCGTGTCCCATTTGTTTGTTTGTTTACTAATTTTTTCATCTTGTCAGCCATATTTAGAACAAGAACAAAAAATCACATTGCAGTAATTGGAAATCTTGATCAATATTTGCCAATTTTATCCTACAAACCCTATTTGTCAGCAAAATGTTTTACTAATGTAAACCTTTTTTCCTTGATTTATTATAATAAGTACAGGTCAGAACATGTATGTTGTTTCATTTTTAGATAAAGACTTTATTCTGAATAACGGTGGAACATTATTTTACCAATTCTGACACTTTTTTTTTCCAAGCAGATAAAGGTTTTTTGAAAGACGTGTTCTTGAGTTTAATATGCTTCCTATGTATATAAAACGTTTGCTCATTTAATTTGATGCGGACACCAAAAGGGGACGTCTTGTCTTTGACTCGATCAAGGAAAGGTTTACTACTCGGTCAAGCAGTTTACACACATGCACACACGTACAAACACGCTCCGTTTGGGAGAGAGAATAATGAAACTGTCAGATTTCACAATAACTGTTTGATTAACAGCTTTTATAGAGATGAGTGCAACGTGAAGTAATTCACCTCTGGTTCAAACATGCAACTTAAGTTAAATTCACTTGTCGGGGTACGACTAGACATGATCCCATAGTGCCAATGAATGTCATCAGCAACATGCAAATGCTTTACCACAAGACGTGAAACATTACACCCCATTTCTTATAAACATTGTGTTTTGAAGGACAAGGGTCATTATAAATCACTTTTGATGGTGGCTAGACTTTGACCACAGGTTCATTGTCACAGCTTAAGTTAGAATAACAAGACGTCATGTTACCCTTGATTGTAGGAAAGCAAAAGGAGCTAGTGGGTTAAACCAGAATGTAATGACTAAAAAGGAATCAAATGTAACCGAATGATAAAAGAGACTCAAAGCAGGATATTAAACAGCTAATAAACATTAAGAGACATGCTTTGCTTCTCTTTAATGCTTACCAGCTTGACAAAACAACATGGCTCACTAGTACAATTAATGTGTTTAGGGAACATTTTCTAGTAGCCCTCCATGTGTTGCAAAAACAAGGCCTCATTAGTTCCAAACCAATGGTTGAGACTAGCTAAATGCAGGATATGTCAAACACATGTTATTGCTTTCTTTACAGAATTATTTTGTGCCAAGTACTGTGCGGTTGCATAGACAGTTGAAAGAAAAAAAAAAAGATTTATTGAATATTATTTCTGTTACCACTGGACGGCATGCTTACCGTGTTAACACATTTCATACATCAGAAGATGCAGCTTAAAACAATTTATCAAAACGCAAATTTGGAAGCCAGGAAGACACCATCAGAACGAACAGACTTTTGGTTTATATTCTGGTAAATAAAAGTGCAAATGCGTTCCAGTTGTGTGTCTATATTTATTAGTCTCACAGTTATAAATCGCATTTTAAAAGGAACCAGCTGGCACAGCTACAAGGCCACAGGGCAGCAGCCAAAAAGCAGGGTAACCCTTGTCTAGAAATATATCTATACTCACTCCAAATGAAGTCATCTATAAACAGTTGGATGGCTAGATTAATGCATGGCTTATTCGAGTGTGAAAAATGCTGGGCAGCGAAGCGCTCAAAGGTTACTCATGTCAGTGTTGCACGCACAACTGGATGAGATGGATTGACCTCTCTTTAGACCATAATATGACCGAAAACAAAGGCTGTGTTGAAGCCTGACATTGCTCTTTCTTTAAACAGCTAAAATTGTGTGCTATTTGTATTTTTTTTTTTACTGTTAAAAGTTACTGCTCAGTATTTGGCTTTCTGTAAAGCTGACTGGTCTCAGGTAACTCATTTCTCGCTTTCCAATTAATGGTGGAAAAGATCTAGCAAAGACCTCCCTTCTGTCACGACCATTTTGTGTCTTTCTTTTCCAGCTTGTACACTGAACCATCCTGACGTTTGGCATATTGAAGTTTGCTGTTGGACTGAATCCAGACACGGTTGAAGAGAGCTTTCTCTGTGCCCTAAATTCACCACATCTGTTGCCGATTGTTTTTGTGTTTTTTATTTCACCCGTATAAAGCTACCATTTTAAGCGCTCATACACCACTGTAGTAACTCTGATTTAGAAGTGAGTTGCATAACAACACATATCTCGATTATTTCCCAGAACAACAGGTATTTCTCATTATAATCCAAGCACGAATATGTTGTTATATTCTTTCATGGTCACTCTAACAGCTGTTGTTTACATCGTTAACAAGTCAGCTCAATGAAATGGATGAGTTTTGTGAGTCATAGTGCAGTGGAATTAATTTAAATCCCATTTTGATTTGATCTTTTTGATTTACATCATTACTATTTTGGTGTGTCTCTCAAACATTTACATAGCACTTATGGTGCCATCTGTAGCATATAAAAGGTTCTGCTTCAATAGCAGTCACATTCACTTGAAAAATTTAGCATTTTTTTACCACTTTACCACTAGATTTGCCATAATTATATATTAGCTTATTGCAAACTGTATCTTGACCTCCACTGTAGGGTCATGGAGGTAAAAATATCCTTAATATAAAAACACAGGTTTCATATAAGGATTTATGAGTAGGTCATAAAGTACACATACACGCATTAACATGCCATTGTAATACTTGGCTTTTTCACATGGTTCTCATGAAATACTTCTAGTGCGCAATTTAGTTGCATAGCTTGTAATATTTTATAACCCTCCAATTCCAAAAACACATTAACCATTTTACAATCTTACAAATGTAAGTAAACTGATTTTGAAAGGGGTATATCAGGACAACAGTGCCGTCCTTGTCTTTAATTCCATCAGGGGCTGAGGTGAAAGAGGCTGGTGAAAAGCTTAATACATTTACTTGTTTCTCTGTGTGGCATATCACTGTCACACTGTCTCATTTCCTTCACAATTTCATTCATTGCTTTAAGGACTCGATTCTATTATTTGCTGGCTGTATCAGTTAGTTCCCTTGATCTGCATACAAATTTAAACTCTTGACATCTCCAAAAACATGCCTTTCCATTTAAAGTATCAAATATTGCCACCATTAGATCTAAACTATGCCCAATCACAAGATACTATATATATATTTTTAATTGACTATATTAAAGATTTTTAATCACCTTTAATCATTTGAAATCATTTTAGTAACTGAACTATATATCATCTGTATCTTCTATATTAACTGTATCTTAAGGCTTCCACTAAGGAAAAAAATTATAATCTACTTTAACATACAAAACAATTATTTTAGTAGTACTCAAGTCTTTCTTTCAAAAACTGTGATAAGACAGTTATAGTTGATTGCACTAATTGTACAAACGTTATTTTAAATTATACTGTACATAAAAAATACTTCAAATGTAAAGAAATGGATACTGTGTAAACTAATATACAACATTGTCATGGTCTACAGAAAATGCCAGACCAACCAGAATTAGGTACTCAGCAGTGTATGACTCAACAAGTAAAAGATCTGGATCTAGAATATGCTTCATCATCTTCCTTGTCATATGAATATGGCCTTTCATTACTTCTCTCAGGGCCTATTTATCCTCTGTGCATCACCTTCTCCAGGACCAGACAGAACTCTAACAAGCATCATTTGGGGTGGCCATTTATAAGCCTTGCTGCTTAATGGCTGGTTTTATAGCTCAGCCTGTGTTAAAGCTCTGTAATGGAGGCAGCATATCATCACAGACTGACCCACCACCTTGATTTATGTTGGGATGATACAATCGTATAGCACGGTAAAACCTAGTTCTGAGCGACCATTAAGGTCTGTCCCCATTGTACTTTTTTATGGATGTGTGCTTAGAGCTGAGAAAAAAAGATTGAGATGCACAATGAATCAGAAGAATAATGATATCCATAGTCTGAGGGCAGTTACATTTGAAAACTATAGGTTTAATTTTAGGATTAAAAGCAGTCAATATAATATGTTTGATAAAATGGCACTCCAGAAGTTAGCGAAAAAAGTGGGCCTGTGAGAGATCAAAAGTTTTATACAGATATGCGAAGGTGGCCAATTCATCTTCTACATAGAAGTCTTTAACCAAAATACGCCCTTTATCTCTCCAGGATGTAAACACTATATCAAGTTATAGTTACAGATAAAAAAAAAATCATGATTATTACAGATAGGTAGAAAAATAGAGGGATGATCAATCTTTAAATTTTAATAGAGTTAAGAACAATAATATTCTTGCATTGAATCTTCTGCAGATATAGATTTCGAACACAAGATTGAGGTGTTACCTACTGAGTGAGACTCCATATATAACCAGTTAGGATATATGGCTAACTGGTCAGTGGTCACTGGATCACACTCACACCAAAACATCATCGCCTTCAAGTTAGCTGCCCAGTGATAGGAAATTGGCAGTGCTTGTCCTCCTATTTCCTTTTGTTTTTACAAGTGGGCTTTTGAAATCAGCAAAACACGACTACACCATATTGTGCACACGTGTACCCCCGCTGCTTCATATTCTTACACTGTTATTTCAAGTTGATTTTCAGAATGGCCTGCTGTTTATTTTTCTCTCAATTTGTCTGTCATTGCTTAAGGCAAATACTCCACCGAGACATTTAGTAACAGTCTAGGATTAGGCAGAATGGTGTTCTGTCAGTTCAAATATGTCAAGCGTCTTTAGGAAATCACTCATCCACACAGAATAACAGTGAAGCCTGCATGATAAAACATCTTGTCTCTTTTAGTTGAGACATATTCAATCTATCAAGTCTGTCTGCCATGTTATGCAATGCTACAGCAACCTTACTCTGTGCCTCATCAGTGTGGTAGACCACTGTTTATCTATGTTACGTAACTTCATTTATGCAAATTAAATCATTATCTATCATTGTCTTTTTTATTTAGGCTCTTATGACTTAATTATTTTTACATAACAATAACCTACCATTAATTATACATCTGTCTGTGTTCAGTGAGGACAGAGGACAAACCCGTAGAAGAGTCAAACTGATGATGGGTTGTGTTATGGTGAGTTGTTTATGATGTGGGGCTACCTAATATCCCTAGTATATCTAATCAAGTCTAATTTAATTAAATATACACACTCAAGAGCTTACTCCTCAAAAAAGTAATAGGTTCTGTCCTAGGTTTTATTCATTTACTCTTTAGCCATTTCTACATTCTAGACTATATTATACATATAACTCTGTATAGAAGAAAAGAACAAATGTTCCTGGGAAGAATGAGCACACAAAGAGATGTTCTGATTGCTGATCGTTTTTCAACTTGTTAAATCACTAGACAGAGAAACATTACTTTGAGTTTGACAAAGCCTGGCTACTTACACTGCACAAATTCCACCTTTCTGCACGCTCCACTTTTATCCTCCCTACAGACCAAAGCCTCCAGCTAACACTTCATCAAAACAAATATTGATTCTCGGTCTGTCTGGCCATCATCTCTTCTGCACGAAGTTGGCATGCAGATTTTTTCTTGGTGGTTTTAATTTGACTTGCTCTGGAATTTGATTGTTTAAGCTGGTGTTCTTCTTTCTTCAGCTGTTAATCATCGTCTCATGACAGCGAACATGAAATTCTATACACTGTATGCAGCAACAATTCCAATTTTATGTGGGATTTAAAGTCAACAGTGTTGGGCAAGCTACTTAGAAAATGTAGTGAGCTAAGATATCAGTTACTCTACATTGAATGTAGCTTAACAACACTAAAGCTACTACCCTGAGAAATGTAGCAACATCGTAAAAGTAGCTTAACTACATCAAAGCTATTTTTTTATTGAACCAACTTTAAAATTAATGCTACCTTAGTGATAAAAGATGTCATTCAAACAGATAGGCACGCATAATTGTGCAATTATTTATATAACAATTGTTCCAAACCAAATTGGCAACAAAAACAAACATAATAATAAATAAAAAAAAACGTGTCGAGAGTGTGTGTGTATTGTTATCTGAATGCATGCATATGTTTAACTCAGTGCAGCTTAAACCACAGGACAAA
>JAUMHQ010000053.1:5431134-5458100 GCA_032361165.1 Enteromius paludinosus | reverse complement strand
ATTGTAATGAGGTCACGAGAGCTGCCTGGAACTACGTTCGCTGTGCGTTTCCCTGGAAATAATTGCACACCTCAGAACGTTCGTCAGCCAATCAGATTCAAGCATTCAACGGCCCCGTAGTATAAAAACATATATTACACTTCAGAACTCATAATGACTCCAAAACTACTTGCTTTCTACTAATAATAAAAACATGAAAAATTCTACATGTAATGCCTGTTTCATATGCAAAAATGTTACCCAATCCTATAGAGTAGTTCAAGAACAAAAATTGCTTCCATTTATATAAAAAGCTAAAAAAAGATTATTGTAACATCAAAGCTGAAGAGCAGTTCTAATGTCACATATATATATATACATATATAAATAATTTTTAAGACTATTTTGACTTTAATCTAATATTGCTACAGCTTTATTTTTGTAATTTTAACTTTATTCTTAAAATAAAAAAAATGTAATCTTGTATTGTTAAAACTTTATTCTCATAATGTTTTACTTATTTATTTATTGCTAAAATGCCATTTTAAAAGAGAAACTTTTCCGGCTTAATTTTCTTTCCTCCCACACCTTGTGGTCCCCTGGGGATCCCAGAACCCCCAGAGTCATAAAAGCAGGTTTATTCAAATTACAAAATAGAGGTGTGCTAGACACACATTGATGGAAATAACTTTCATTATAACAAGCAATGAATCAAATTTAGTCCTTTTCATTTCCCTAGAGAACCTTGTGCTATTAATACTTATAAAGGGCCCAAGCAAATGCACAGATGTCAGGGAGTTTGTAACGTTCTGTCTAGAACCTTCTCAACAATTTAACTATATGCACCTTGTCCAAGTTGACCTCCAGAGAGCGCCTCTTTGGCACTCCCAAATCCAAGCTCACGACACACCACTGTAGCTGCTACGAGATTCCAGTTGTCATCACAGATCGTGCCCCATTCTCCATTTTTCAACACCTCCACACGCCCCTCTCCGACTACAGCGCCACCTCTGAGACGCACCAGGGGTTGCTGTGACAAAAGAGGAGGACTATGATTCCTCTTAGCAGAAGAGCTGAAATTCTTTGGTTATAACTAAGGAAAATCATGAAAAGTTTTCTATAAATTCACTCTTATGGCAGATGTGATCACAAACCTATATAAAACATTACAAAACTTGTGCTTGTTAATATTCTTACACTGTTTTCAGGATTCTTTAATAAATAGACAGTTAAAAATAGAAAGAATTACTGTTGAACCACTGCTATTTCATCAAAAATATCTTAATTTGTGTTCTGAAGATCTTACAGGTTTGGAACAACATGAGTAATTTATGACAAAATTTTCCTTTTTGTGTGAACTGTCCCTTTAACCATAAAATTAATGTATATATTCTTTCAGGAACACAAACCAAACACTTAAATAGTGCAGATCTATATCACGCTAATGAACTCACTGACCTCCCTGAATGGTATGTAATGGGCAAGCTTCCACATGGACTACTTAGACATGCAATTTGGAAAGAGTGATGTCACTTTCGGCTAAAACGTCTGTCATCACAGTGCTTTAGAGATTCAAAAATATCCTCGCCTTCGCTCTCTAACATTAGTATTTATATAATCACAGTTTGCGGCATCTTAAAATGTTGGACTGGAAAACTACCACTTTCGCCATATAAACATCTTTAAATAAGTAAAAAAATGATTCATTTTGAAAGTAACCCCTTAGTCTAGATCAAGATTCAATATCAACATGTTGATAAATTGTGTTGAGCTCTATTCCATAGTCTCCTTAAAGGTGAGAGTCAGAAGTTCAGCACAAAGCAATACCTCATGTGGACATGTGGCTTCTTGTATTTTTGGAAGAAATGCATAATCTGGCCTCACCTCCTGTCTGAAGGCCTTCCTGTATCCTGCCATGGGAGTCGGGGCGAAAGCTCTGCCAGGGACGCAGCTGACTACCACAGGAGTGCCCTGCTCACACGTGCTATTGGCTTTGATGGCGAGCATGTGGCCCAGCTTACAGCTAGACAAATGAGCTTCATTTCCAGTGCAGTTTATGGAGTAATCCCAGTATGTTGGTTTTCTCCGGCGGGCAAACATCCTGAGAAACAAAACAAAGGGAATTAAAGAATTTAACTGAACAAACATAACCCCAAGTATAGGCCCAAGTGGAAGATATGGCTAGTAAATGATTCATCACTGCACTGAAGATTTGAAACATATCGAACTGTAAAAAGATGAAGCGACGTCATATATTCCTGCAGGAAAAATGGTGCTCATCCTACAAACAGAATATTTAACAAGCTTCATGCGAGGTGCCATGATTATTTCAGTTCGCCGTTATAAGTACACTGGCCATTCTTCACAAACAATCCACAATCCACATTTGTTTTTTGTATAGACTTAGAGGGAGAGAATGTCTCGCACTGGAATTGCTCCAAAGTCTGTTTCAGATCCCTACTGCACCCACCACTGGGAAAACAAATGTGGACACAAACACACACATAGGCTTGGGAAGACACAAAAGAAATGCTAGACATAGCGTTCAACTCAAAGATTTAAAGATGGAAAAAAATGTTGTTACTAAAGCCTAAACATATAACCAGGCGGCTGATTTATATTGTTTGCGAGAACAGCTGTAGGGAAATCTGTTATATTTCCAAGCTATCGTCTGCTTGTTCTAGCCAGGCAAAGAGCTGTATTATTTACAGGAGCCATTCATGCACGGACCTCTGAAAGGATATTCCAAGTTTTCTTATGAAAGCACAGTTTAAAGCCACAGGGCAGACAGAGGTAGTTGAAAAGAAGCCCTTTTCGGCTCCATGCTGAAAAAACGACAGCCTTTGGCTACGTGTCCCCCCTCCCCCCAACATCAAATACCGATTTCAAAAAACATACAGCGCCTGCACATTTCATAAGGCACAGCATGTGCTGAGAATCACGTAGCTTAGCCGAACAGTCTGAGATCCTACAAGCAACTATAAAGCTTTCATTTGCAATGTGCCTATGCGATTTCTCATATAGCAGATTAATTACTAAGTAGGCATTCTAGTGCTGATTTCCACATAGTTCTGAAAGTGCTCATGGAGATTTATGCAACTCTTGAGTCATACATTACGAAAACAGTATGGAATGTTATAGCTTTGCAGAAAGTATAAGTTTGAGTTGTCCTCTGCAGATTTTCTAACAGCAGATTCATCTGCATGGAAATTACTTCAGGGTTTGAAACATCCTTCATGGTGTGATTTAACTAAAGTTAATTTGCCTAGACTTGCTTGAGAAGCAACCAGTGGTTCCTCTGACCAGTGCTGTTGGAAAAGTAGGAAGTCTATTTTTACTATTTCCAAAGGAGGGTTTTTTCTTTCAGGCTTCCTATCAACAGCTAACAGATTAAGTTTAATGTCTGTCAAAAAAAAAAGACTGCAATGCTATGATTGTGTCAAGATTTCTATGTTAGCGTATTATATGGCTTGTAATTAATCAAGACAGCAAATTAGATAACGGATGTTTTATTTTAATATATGAATAAATGAAAATGTTTCTTGCAAATAAAAATAGTTTCTAGATTTAGAAAACACTACTAAAAGTGTAAAAATGCACACTTGGACATTCTCTCAATCAACATCATAAGATATATCCTGCTTCATGTTTTTTGGGGGATTTACAGTCCATCATCATTCAGAAAAGAGTGATAATACTCTTATATTGGACAACGTAGTACACTTGTCCACAAAACTAAAACCTCTACATGTTTTCACATATTATGCTAAATTTTGATAGGTCTCAAATGTTAGTTCGCAGAGTCCCTGCAGTACCTTTAAGGACCCCCAGGGGTCCCTGGATCTGTGTTTCCATTTTGCTGTTGTGGGAGCTGACTGGAGTACAATATTTATTACCAGAAAATATTACAATTCTACATTTCTCTGAGGTCACCAAAGCACCACTTTTGCTTTTACGTACAAAATACTCTGTATACTAAAGGAATATTCAACTGAAGAGAAACTGAGAACTCACTTGTACACACGAGCATTGTATTTCTTGTCTCCAGGAAAGCCGAACATGCCACAGATAACCCTGCTGTTCATATGAGTCCACTCATCATCACAAATCTGCTTCCACGTGCCTCCATCTTTCACCTCCACATAGCCCTCTGTCACCGGGATGCGCTTACGATACGAAGACAAGATTGGCCGTATACGAACATCCTCCACCTGAATGTTTAGACTCTAAGGAGTAAAACAGAATAAGTACTGTTACTGTAAAACTTAAGTCGATTTATGATATACAACGACTCTTGTATTTGCAGTAAACAAATTGCATGGTGACAAACTTCCGGATAGATTGACATATTCGACATATTTAACAAGGTTCCCCTTGAACAGCACAAAGTTTCAATTTGTTCTAAGTCAGCATTATTCAATATAACCATGTTGTGAAACTTTTAACTGGACATTTTAACCGCGCAGCTACCATAAAACTAAACCAGTTTTACAGTTCTTTACTTCATTATAAACATCCAATCAGCAGGACTTGTTGACCTCATCCACCTGTGAAAAAATACTTCCAGCCGTGTCTACCCTAAAGCCAACTACAATTCACATCTGTAGCCAGACTGTAAAAATGCACTTAATAGGTTCTGACGTATATAGTAGATGGATAAAAGGGCAAAGAAGAGGTTACTGCTTTCAAGCTCACATCAAATAATCCCAGACACCTTGATAATCAGGCAAAGGTGTGTGCTTGAAATTCCTTCCCCCAAATTTACTGGAGAGTCTGGAAAATTGAAGCACGTGGAGGACATCTTATGCAACGCTGAATATCAGACATCATATGACATTAGATTTGTATAACAGCATCTAAATGCAGTTCATCCCATTTATTTATTTATCAATAACTATATGAACTAACACCAAATTCGTCCAGGGAGTATATAGGTCTACATGAACATGCATGTAAAATCGTTTCTGTAGACTCTTAAGGTTACATGAAGAGCTTTAGCAGTAGATTCCTATGCAATGAGGACATGTGGGTTGAGTTGAGAAAAGACTATGAGATACTGAGCTCAGCAAATATAGTGGCCTAAACATTCCCCTGCTTTATACCTTATTATGTAGAACAAGAGTTTTCCAAAGAGGAGGATTGTCAAAAATGATCTGGCCTAGTATTTGTGAACTATTTGGGTTTAATTGAAGATTATTGCTTTTTAAGATATATTTTTTATATTTTTATTCAGCAAGGATCCATTAAGTTAACAGTACAAAATATTTCTATTTCAAATTAATTCTTTTAAACTTTCTATTCATCAAAGAATCCTGAAAAATTATAAAGGTTTCAACAAATATATTAAGCAAAAAAGTTCAAAGCACCAATTCAGCATCGGAGAATGAATTCAGCCTTTTACCATCACAGGAATAAATGACATTAAAATGTAATGCTTTTTTTTTACAATACAATATTACAGGTTTTACTGTATTTGTGATCAAATAAATGCAGGACTAGAAAGCATAAGACACTTTTGCTAACATCAAATATGTCAAAAAACAATCCGTAGTGCATGTGTTAAAACAAAGTTTTAAAGTTAACTACAACCAAAGCTAAAGATGCTAAAGTTGTCTTTAATTGTTGCTCACACAATTGTAATAAAAACAGAAGAATTACTTCTTCCACCTTGGCTTAAGAAATGTTGAAGAACCACTGCTGTAGAGCATAATTGTTCCTAAAATATATAGGAGAATATGAAGTGGTCACCATTGGGAGGCTCTATTCTTTGATTGCCCCCAAACAACTTATGTTTTTAATGTGGGGGACGAGCAATTAATGCAAGCTGAAGTCAGGGATTTCGAACTAGGAATGAGGTAGTGGATGAACATGTGGCAGAGTAAATGTGTATCCTTACTGTACCACACTGGAAATGCAAGCAGTGTAATTATGTCGGTTTATTCCAACGTGGATACACTTTGGATAGAGTTCTAGTATGAGAAACGTTCATTCATACGACCTGAAGACTATTATGTATTTTAAAATGACACGAGGCAAAACAAAACAGACCACTGAACACCCAAACACTCAAAAACATGAAAAAGCAATTTCTGTAAATTAAGAGAAAGGCTTTTTGTTTTTGTGAATGGAATGGTCAGTCTTTTTTTCTAATGTGTCCGGCCAAGCAGTTACAGCTGCAGATTGAACAGATTTAATCAAGAACTGTGTTTCCAAAATTGGACTCTGTGGTCAGCAAAAGACATCAAAATATAGAAGCGGTTTCCGTGACTTGGCGCAAAACCAGGTAAAGTTTTCATAAACAGTTTTTGTTATCTAAGTTACTCTGTGATGCAACAAAGTATTCCCATCAAAGGCTGAAAAAAGGATCCAGGAAAATACCAACTAAAATGGCACATAAAGGCAACAAAAACTATCACCCCAACACAGCATCATGAATTTTTAAATATGTTACATAACACACTGTTTGATGGATAATAAAAGTGATGTTCCATGTGCTGTAAGAAAGTGACTTTGTAGTTTTGATAAATGAGTTTTTCCATTTTTTCCTGAGACGTTTTGACTTGATCGGCGAGTTCAAAGACCAGTGCACATATCCGAGCTTCACGGGGTTTCAATTAACTCTTTTCTAAACAGGCAGTGTGGAAGCTTTCAAAACAGGTTGAGAGAAAAAACACCTGATGCCTGATTTATTAGCACAAAAGAGGAAGAAAAAGATTTCCTAAACACGTGTGGCTGGCTTCCATGGTAACTGGAAGAGGAGGGGATTTTGCAGCAAGGAAAGAAAAATACAGCAGCTGGGATATCGATTTGTGAGGGCTTGTCCTTCTGTGGATGTAAGTAAGCGTCTCAGGAGGCCAGTCTCGTTTTCAAAAAGAAAAAAAGAGAACCCTCCTACTGCTCATACAGGAGAAGGAGTCAGAGGCGCAAGTGGTGAACTGACAGGCATTCTTCCACTGGCCGGTACAGATTGTGAAAAGGAAAATGTCACACAGCCCACATTGTTTTACAAAGAGCTAGAGAGCATGTTCTCCACATCTTAACAGAATACAAATAACAAAACTGTTCCACGTGTCATTTAAAAAAGCTACTAAAAACCTGTAAAGCTATGACTTAAGCTATGATTTTATTATACATCTTTAACCACTTTGAATAACTTTACTCATGGTGAGGACACATGGTGTCCTGTCTTAGAAACTCTTCTGTTGTTAAAAGATGGCTATTGTTTGTTTGGTTTTTTCAACTCTTTGCAAAGACATGTTAAAGAATGCCTCCTCTGCAGATGGATCCCATTTCCCATTAGCAGTTTCCCTCCCCCAACTTATAACAGAACAGTGTGTTAACAAAATGCGTTTACATATACTTGACTGTTACTGAGCTTTTCAAAACAGGGTAGATCCACTGCAGTAAACAAACAACACTTGGACTTTGTTGGACAACTGCCCTGGCCTGTCTTGTTAGACAGACTAAGAGCCAAAGCACAAGTGATGATTATCTGCTTCCTAAAATAGCTAGATTAGAGTAGCATGGTCCATGGCACTGATCTGGCGCCCATGTTTAATTGGCTTTCTCATTCTTTTACTAACTGCAACTTTGCAAGCAGTTCATTCTGAACTAACAGCCCCCTACACGAACTCTACGGGAAAAAGCAACATTGGAAATTGGTGTCGGTTTTCAAGGAAAACTTTTACATCCACAGAAATCTCAGAATTCTCAGGAATGTAAAAAATGTGTTTTTCCACTTGGGTCAAAAGCAAAATGTACTACAAAAACCACAAGCAGTAGCAGAACTCTATACTGAATGTGAGATGACAAAGTATTGAATGCAAGACTGAAGACTGAAAACAACTCTTCCCACTGTAAATGACACTGTTAGTCACATAGCTGTGGCTTGATTTTCAATTTCAGAGATTACACATGCTACTTAAGAGATAAACATCCTGTTTAATAGGGAGTGTCATTGCCCTAAAGTATGTAACTCGAAGGGAGGAGAGGCAGATGAATAAACAATGATAACTGATTTAAAGAGAGAGAGAACTGTTGTTTATAGCTTACTGAGCAAATGACATATAATTGAAATGTTGTGTAATTTAAGGACCATTATGCATTTATTTTTCAATATGACACACATAGATCATCAACGGCATGATGTTCATTAGATGTAGTTTAGACTACTTTTAACCAAGAATATTATCCTCTACCTACCCAAAGTTAAGGAATGACAGTAACATTTTGACCTTTGACGGAAATGTATAGGGAATATACTGCATAACATTTACATAACATACATGCCCATAGACATATTAAGAATATCTGTTAAGTATAGTTTGGAAAAAAGGGAGGACCATACATGGAACCAGTAGAGTAAGAATAATTGTACATGCTGGGCCAGACTCCACGGAAGAGGAACATATTAGTCACTAGAAAAATAATGGCTGAGTGTTTCCGAGCCGATCAGCAGCATCTGTCTAAGATTAAGTGGTGGTGACCATTTTTATCTTCAATTTTTCTAAAAGTTTTAAAAAAACTTAAAAATACTAGAATTTTATGTTGTATCACTTTGAATGTTCTGTGATACTTTAGAGCTGAAAGAAACATAGTCATCAACTAATAATGCAATGTCCTCTGAACTCTGTAAAACCTCATAGAGGCACAAACTCCCTGTGATTGTAATCAAGGTATTGCATAACATGTGTCTGTGTAGTACAAGCTTCCATCTGCTTCTGCGTGCCCCGCTCTTACATGATAATGGTGCCTGGATTTAACAAAAAATTGTTTTTTTATCTATAGCGCTGAAGGTGTCAACACAATATCTGGCTAACAACATAAAAAAAAATCTGGTATGTAACTCCAAATGGAATAGTCCAATAGATCTAACTCAGCCTGACCTCATCACATGAAGCAGCTGATTGGTTCTTTTTGTATCAGCAGCCTATGGAGGTTCTGTCATATATGTTGCATCTGCAGCACCTGTATTTCTTATTTGCTCACAGCAACTAACTTGGGTGTTCTGGCAGTCACAAGTCTCAGTACTTGCTCTGCTGCAGCGTAGCAGATCTATTCCACCAAGACGTACATTACCATACCAAACCATCCAAGAATGGTAAAGATAGAAATATGTTTTTTTCCAGACAGGGAGAACATCTTGTATATTCACAATGAAATTAGGTTGCAGAAAAATATTCACAGATTTGACCAGCCAATCCTCTTATTCTTGCTGTAAACAGGTCATGTGATGCCATGATTTACAGGATGTTCACGAGGTCACTGGATATTTGAGGCACATAAATATTTGCAGCTTTTTTGGATGGGTTCAGAAAAGTACATTGCATCTTTGATCAAGTTTTGGGTCTGAAACAACACGACAACATAATTTGATCAATGCATCTGATAAAGTGGATCAGCGTATCATTACACATACTGTAAAAATATATTATACTCTTTATGACAACAGTTATTCCATACCACTACCTGGAAAATGTAGTGTTCCTGTACCCCTCTACAACTTTGTTCTTTTGAAGTCTTGACTTTGGACTCTCCGCCACCATTTCTCCACCACACTGACACATTACATCATTTTTCCCATTTTAACCCAGGGAAAGGCCACAGTAAGCTGCCTATGAACATTCCCAGATGACTTGAATATGGGCGGCATTATGGTAAACCTCCCTGTGATTTAACTGCCTTAATGTGGAGCCCGTGCAGGCTATCAGTAGATGGAAAAGCTGACTCTGGCTTTCTCTCCAGGTTTCTCAGCTAGAGACCAATTAAAAGCTGATCTAAGACGTCTAGACTTCCCCCTAGCCCCTGTTTGACTCATATAGTCCCGAATAATAGTTTGAAATGAAATTCAGACACAAAAGGTATCTTTTTAAAAACTGCATGCATGTGTAATTAAATTCAGGTATTTTCTTTCTGCAAAGGAGTGTGGTGTCGAGTGCTCAGATGGGCATTCATTAAGGTTTCCATTTGGCTTGAAGAATTACAATCAGAATTTCTGAAAACGTATTTGTCACATCTTCTAGAGTCTGTGGCAGGAATTACAATTTTCTTTGTTTACAAAAGTGACTACTATGAAATATTTATCTGCATGCTTAATGCATTATTTCAAGATGAAACTGCCGGCTCTGAACAGCTTGTGCATAGAAAGAGAGAATGGGGACAAAAAAAAACTGTTATTGCTCTAACTGGACACAAAAAATGATTTTAAACAAAGCCAAGTATCATAAATCTGGATAGCATAAAAAACGTGGATAGCATTTGAACATTCCATTCTCTCATGCCTAGCAACCAAGCTACTTAGCTCTGGGTGTGATAATAAATGGAAAAGAATGCATTGAGCAATTGGAAAAGTGATCAAAGGAAAAAAGCAACAATAGTTTCAGAGGCGTCCCATACCTAGTTTCCCCTGCCTGGAAAAGGATTTCTTTGGGGAAGAAATTATGACCCAATTATGAATTATGATCTAAATCAAAAACACACACGAGTTTGTCTATCATGTATTCTTTAACTTACGGGAACAAATTAATTTCAAACTTTCAGGACTGTACACTGCAGGGTTAAACAGCAAAAGTAATTTTCACAAAAGGGTGACATTTGGATATTATTAACTGGTTGTGTTGTGTTGACAAAGTAATATTTTGTTAAATTTTGAACAGATTCTCTTAACCACACTCACATTACTAAGTGATATAAGTCAAATTCACAAGTCTCCGTTGCCCCATTAATATTGCACCTGCAATAATCGTGGAATATAATTGTAAAAATATATTTTGAAAGTTGCATTCAAAATCCATGGGCATAAAATGGACATGATGCATCTGAAATATAGACAATAACAGAAGAAACATCTGTACTGAATTCACTTACATTGATGTTGTTGGTAAGGGTGCTAACAAACTTGAATCCTGGTATTCTCTTGTCGCTGCAAACCACCCCGACATCCTCAGTATGCTTACAATCAGAGACGCCTATCCCATTAGACTCACACTGGGCCAAGCTCTTCTCATTCCCAGTGCAGTGGACATTGTCAAACCAGATTCGGCCTAAAAACACAGGAAGTTAGTGCATATAAATTCTCATTGCTGACATTTTGCCAATTCTTTCATAATTAAATGCATGCAGCTTTTTTTGACTTAGAAGTCTACATTAAATTTTGGTAAGTTAAAAAAAAAAAAATACGGCACTGGTTCATTTAAAACTATTTAATTAATTGAAAAAGGTGTCCATGGACATGTTATACTAACCGGTATTATCAAAAAAAATTGCTCACACAAATATTTTATTTTGCTAAACTCTACTCCAAAATGTAGATGATTTTGTTTCTTCACTGGAACAGACAGTAATTCATATGACTCTGAATTATTGTGATGCTTTTATGAGCTATTTAGACTCTTGTTCTTATGGCACCCTTTCACTTTGTTGGTGATCGAGATATGTAAAGCAAGAATTTACAAATCTTTCTGAAGAAACAAACTTATCTACACCTTACAAGGCTTGAGGGTGAGTACATTTTGGTGATTTCTTTAACTGCAGGTCATTTTAATTTGCGAAACATCCGTTTGACATTGTATCATTTTGAACACTAGCTTACCTTCTCCCTTTCCATATTTAGATGATGGAGACCAGGAGACTGCTTCAGAATAACCCAGTTCTCTGCATACAACTTGGGCTGCATGAATGGTGAAATCATCATCACACACAGTCCCCCACTCCCCTTCAAAGAAAACCTCAACACGGCCTTCATTGTGCTTGCGTTTCTCCCCGGCCAGACGTAGCTGTATCTTGGGTATATCTTTAGGAAGCTCTGGAGCAGTATAAAGGTCCTGTGCAGGGTCTTGGTAGCCGGGGAAGTAACCCAAGTGCTCATATTGTGCGTAACTGAATCTGCATATGCAGAATAGCACAAACGACACAGACCAGAGGGCCAGCATAATGACAAGAGGCTCAGAAGGTTGTTATGGCCTGCAAAAAAATAAATTAAGAAGTGAAAGTGAAGCAATGGAAGTAGTTTCTATTGTTATTATTTAAAAGACAGCACAGAAAGACATTTTTAATGCTAAAAGACATAATTCATGCTCCAGCCTGTCATTTATCTGTACTTTTCTAATCAAATGCACTTTTATCAAAGTCTTGAGCTCAAGGGGAATAGCATGGGAATTCTCATCCATCACCAAATCAGCCCACATCAAAGAGCGAAACAGACTCAGAGGACACAGAGACTTGTTTAGCCCACACTGTGGCATGCTATTTATCTACATTAGCCATGACCCAAGCAGAAAAATATAAAATTCACTTTGAATACCAAGGAAAAGAATCATGTTCTTATCAAAAAATACAATTTAATTGAGCATAAAAGTTTGACAGTGACACTTTGATTGGGATATTAGATATTCTCTTTCAGTGACACGTGCTGAGTAGATGAGTTTGGAATGGGGGGGGGGGGGACTTTATGCAAAGTGGAGTATAAAATTCAAATTGAAAACTTTTAAATCAAATTGAAAACATAGTATGTAAATTTGATCATATCCTAATTATGTTTTTAAATAATCTGTTGCAATAAAATAATTACCTTGTGGGCCATTTTCAAATAACATGGCTCATCAGGTTTTAACGCGAACACGTGCAAAGCTGTTTTCCAATTTAGTTACCTGTAATTCTAATGCTGATTGTAAAATAAATATGATTAATAAATTATTACATTTAAAAAGCTAGTGTGTTCTACTGTGCAGAAAAATGATTAGTAGAATGAATCCTCAAGACATTTTGGTTCGACAGTACCCACTGGCATGTAGGCATCTGTCTAAAAAGCCAAAATATAAAAATAAAGAAATAACATGTTTCCAAGCGTCCCCCTGTGATCACCACTCCAAGATGAAAAAGACCCTTCTACAAAAGCACTTTTTAAGACTTCCGCTCACTTTCTCAAATATTCTCAAAGGTTATTGCCTAAAATACATCAAAATTTTGAAGCCTGTAACATGCACCACAACTGAATGTGTAAACTAAATCACACAAGCATAAATAAATCTTTCAGAATCTTTTCAGGGTCAATTATCCAAATGCATGTGGCAAACAGACATGGACCCCAGTAGTCCCAACGAATTAGCGAAAAATCTTCTTGAGCACCCTGCCTATGTAGTAGATCTTTTAAAAATGTGCTTTGTCTAAAGTGAATTAAAGTAAAGTTCATCACACAGACTTGTTCAGAAGCGCTTTTGTTCGCAAGGACAAGACCTATTGCTCTGAGCCATCTGCAGCTTTGTAACTGCCTCACATTCCAGTCCTAAATACCTGGTACTTGTCTGTTAGCATTTTGCACCTCTAGACTGACCACAATGAATAGGATTCTGACAGGGTTCACATGTCAAGGGGTCACAGTGCAAAACCACCTAAACACAATAACCCAGTATTCTACCTGAACCAAAAGCAAAGGCACAGAGCCACTTTTGCACAGGCTGTAATGTTCATTAATGAATAACATTTGAGTGTAAAAACATGAAGAAATTACAAAGCCTAAACCATGGAACAGCTATGGTTTATCTCTCGGCTAGTTACAGCTTGCATCCTATCCCACTGATTCAAGCATGACGTCATGCGTAACCATTAGAAGCACTGCTTTTTCTCTTTTCTATCTTACAAGGAAATGTGCTGTGTGTCAGGTAAGTCGATTTATAGCGAAATATTCTGTACAACTCTGAATATTTTCTTTCAAATAAGCAAAAACGCGACTGTACAATATAGCTTAATAAAGCAGAGCAGATGCAGTTGTTAGCTTACTTTTGCTGCGAGTGCAAGTTTCACAGTAGAATAGTCCTCCGAATGTGAATCTCTGCTTCTCTCAGCTGTTGCACATCCCCTAAACTTTCACTGGTTGATCTCCTACAATTTTAGGAAAGTCGAAACAAAGTTACGCCTTGTTGAACTGCCCCCTCACGCCCACCACTGTGGGCTGGTGACCTCATGGACCTCAATGGGCACCTAACTGAATTTTTTGAGGGAACAGACATTATGTACGTGTCTAAACGAAGTCTGTTGTTTTGAACCAAAAATAATAATTGTGATGGACTGAATAATATCCTAGCCATGAGGTTACTGTGGGAAGTTTTCTGAAGGAAGGGAGGCAAACAAAATTTCACTAATACTTCGTAGGTTGGTGACGTTGCTTAAGTGTGTTAAAATACATAAAAAGTAAGTTTTGGTATATACAAATAATCTGGATTAAGACGAATGTATTACAGTAGTTAGTGAACCTCTTGCTCATTACTTAAACAAATTATTTTTAATGTCGTCTTCAATGATTCGGACTGAATGATTCGTTCTGGATTCATGGCTGAATAGCACATGAGTATACATACTATCAGTCCATTCATTCGCTTTAATATATCTGCCATAAAAAATAATGCAGAAGAAATAGAGTATGTCATAACCATTTTAGCTCGCATACGAAACATATTTCAGCAAACGTGGGCTAAATGAATTGTGTACGCCTGTCTATTGCCAAAGCAAATTATATAAATTATATTTAGATTCTATATGAGCTGTAAACTGATCCGACTGAATAAGAGTTGATCAGGGAGCAAGCAATGACGTAATTGTGCAATGACGTCAAACAACAGCTGAACATAACAGCTTTTTTGAAACGAACAGTTCAAAAGAATCGTTTCGACGAATTGAGTCAGTCACCAGAACAGCTGCCTGTTCTCTTGTGGGATATTAATGTATGTGTACTGCCATCTTGTGGATATCGTTGCACTTAAGGGAACCAGAACTGTAAATTAATCCATAAATGCTAATTAGGCTTCATTGGTCGGATGGCAGATGTTTCCTTTGAAACACGATTTTCCACTCGCCTTATTTGTTCAATAATAAAGATTAGAATGGTTTCTAAAGGCCTGACGATTGAAAACAAAATATATCAATTAATAAATAATACATATCCCATAATATAGGCTACATGACAGCAGTCACAGTCTCCCTCTCTCCTGTATTTTCTTAGGCTCCTCCCTCTAGTCCTACTTCCAAGATCATTAGTCTCACCCTCTGCACTGTATCCTCACGCACTTCTCTGGCTGAAGGAAGGAGGGAAGGTTATTTGAGAAATGTTCAATTCCAGGCAACTCTCTCATTAATGGATGAATTCCTGAAGTGTTGGGATATTAAACTCTCTGCAAATGTACCCCGAAGAACGGATGCTTGATCAAAAGGCTTCCTTTTTCAGGTTGCAGCCAGGGTAATAGGGACATCCCGGAAGATGGTAAACCAGACTGAAGGTTATGTCTCAGAGCTAATAACTCGCTCCACGACTGCTTGTCTGCTTTTCATTTTTGTGCTTTCCACCTTTCTAGGGAATGCTCTGGTGTGCATCGCAGTGGTACGGTTCCGTCATCTGCGCTCCAAAGTGGCGTATGTGTTTGTAGTGTCTTTGGCGGTCTCAGATCTTTTAGTTGCCTCTCTTGTAATGCCATGGAAGGCAGCCGCCGAGATTGTGGGATTCTGGCCGTTCGGCAGTTTCTGTGAAGTATGGATAGCCTTTGACATCATGTGCTCCACCGCCTCCATTCTTAACCTGTGCATTATAAGCGTGGATCGTTACTGGGCTATTGCTATCCCATTGAGCTATGAGCAGAAAATGACAAGAAGAGTGGCTTTTGTCATGATCGGAGTGGCATGGGTGCTCTCTGTTCTGATCTCATTCATTCCTGTGCAGCTGAGTTGGCATAAGAGTCTCCGCCATAAAGAAGACCTGGGAGAAATGGCCGAGAAATGCGATGCCAGTTTAAACCGCACTTATGCCATCACTTCATCTCTAATCAGCTTCTACATCCCGGTGTCCATAATGATTGTCACTTACACTCGCATCTTCCTCATAGCGCAAAAGCAGATCCGAAGGATATCAATGCAAGAGTGCACCATTAAGCATGTTCAGTCCTGCCAGAGCTGCAGCAAGGCACCTGAAGAGAAGTTAAAAAGCTCGTTCAAGAGGGAAACCAAAGTCCTGAAAACCCTGTCGATGATCATGGGTGTGTTCGTCTGCTGTTGGCTCCCGTTCTTCATTCTCAATTGCATGGTGCCGTTTTGTGACCCCAGCCTCCACAACGCCGGGAAAATCCCATGTGTCAATAAGACAACTTTCGATGTGTTTGTGTGGTGTGGGTGGGCGAACTCTACCTTGAATCCTGTAGTTTATGCTTTTAATGCAGAATTCCGCAAAGCGTTCTCCAGCCTCTTGGGATGCGGAAAGCTGTGCTCTCGGAATACGGTTCAAACGGTTGACTTCAGCAATGAGCTGGTGTCTTACCATCGTGACTCCACAAACCTTCGGGACGCTCACCTCTTCGGTCACCCCTGTCTGCATCCGCACGCTGTCAGGGAGGAAAGTGATAAAGATGTGCGCTTCGATACAGTGTCACAGATGGCTGAAGTCCCTTATGAGGCTGAATGCAACTTTGGATACGGGGAAAGGCCTCCTATGCTAAGTCATGGGGAAACAGAACTATCGCTGGATAAAATACTCCCATTTACAAAAGAAGATGAGTTGCCCTCTCTTGAACGTGTGGCTCATAATGAAATCGAATCTCCTAGTACCTCTGGAATACTGTGATCTGTAAATATGCGGTTTGTTTTGAAAATAATTATACATTTATGTATTAAACAGACTGAGTAAGACTATGAGTAACTGAACTGGCTTAGACAACTGTTTTGAGTGCTGTTTCTATACTACTCTACTCATGAATCATTCAAAAGGTCACTCAATGTGAGTTGTCTATAGAGAGACTCCGTAAAGAGCTTTACATATAGCTCATGATGCACGTATTTCTGCCTGAATGGGAATGCTCAGTCTTTTCAGTTCAATGTGTTAATTGAGGAAATAATAATCATATGTCTCATCAGCTTGAAGATTTGACTGAAAATAAGTGACAGCTGACTTTAAAATGTCCTCTACTCTCGCCGAAAGGGAAAATGCACTGACAGGTTGTTCTTAATTTCCACCTTTTATTTCTGAGCATGAGATCAAGTGATTTCACAAATTATTATTATTATTATTCTGACAATCTTTACTTATCTGTCTGTCATAACAGTCACCTTCTTCTGTTGATTGTTGGGAAATTATTAAAGGTAATGCAAGTGATACTGGAAAGATGTATAAAAGGATAGCTCAAACTAATTACTTTAGAAAAGTTTTTGTCCTGCTCTCTCAGAAATAAAGGTATACAATGTGTCACTGGGGCAGTACCTTTTCAAAATGTACACTTTTGTACCAATTAGGTTCAAATATGTACATTTAAGGTACCAAAATGGACCCTTTAGGTACAAACATGTACCTTTTGAAAATGTACATGAAGAGAATACTTTATCTTGAGCTTTTTAAGAAGCATTACAATCATTCCTTTATTACCTCATAATATTTGATGTACTCCTAAAGACTATTAAAGGCAACAACAACAAAAACTATATATATATATATATATACAAACACACCAAAGTCATATCAAAATATTGAATGACTTTTTATAAGGAAATCTCAGTTTAAAAACATTGCAATTAACATGTATGTACGTTCTCCTAAGCAGGTAAAGAAAACAAATGAGCACTCATCGTCTGATATCATATTTGTTTTTTATTGGGAGTTTTGTACTAAAACAGGTTTTGGACAAAATATAGGTTTATGAGTAAATGTTAAGAACAATTGTATACAAAAAAACAAGAACATTTGATGGAATGTATATTGCCTTTGGTAGCAACATTCAACAAACCATTAACAATGAATAAATTAAATGTTCGTTCTGTATTGCTGTATTTACAGGAAAGACTAGTATAATCCAATACAAAATATAAATATAACCTGAATCAGCGACAGTGATAAAACACACTCATCCTGTTTAGTCACACACGCTAACAAACTGTACTTATATATGTTAATATATGCACATTTGGACACTTTCCAACCAGTGGACTCTTCGGTCTAATCTGTGAAGGATTGAAAATCTACACCAAGTAATCGGCTTTGTGCACCAGGTACAGAGGTAGAGACTGTCGTGTGTTTATACAAACCGATCTTGAGAAAAGTCTTTCACGGCAGTGTCTGTGCTGCTCGTTCGCGCTGGTGATAGAAGCAGTAAGACTCTATACAACGAGACAGTTCAAAAAGTGTCACATCCCACCCCAAAACCCCTTTTCTCAGTCTATGAAAAAGGCATTAGCCTTCTTACATGCATTAAGAACATTTGCACTTCTGTGAAGATGGGGTGGCTCTTACAAGAGCCTTTGGTTTTTGGAGTGAAGTCTGGCAGTTTACTTCTTCTTAGCGGCCGTCTTCTTCGCTTTGGCAGCCTTGGGCTTTGCGGCTTTAGGCTTCACGGTTTTAGGCTTCACTGCTTTGACCTTCTTGGGACTCTTTGCAACTTTCTTCACTGCCGGCTTCTTCACTTTCTTAGGGCTTTTGGTGGCTTTCTTGGGTGCAGCCGCTTTCTTCACTTTCTTGGGAGACTTCTTCGGAGCAGGTTTCTTTACTGCTGCCTTCTTGGGCTTCGCCGCCTTGGCCGCCGCCTTCTTCACGGCAGGTTTCTTCGGTTTCGCCACAACTTTCTTGACGGGCTTCTTGGCGGCTGGTTTCTTGCTCACCTTGAAAGATCCGGACGCCCCGGTGCCTTTAGTTTGAACAAGCGCCCCCTTTTTCACCAGAGATTTCAAAGCGATCTTGACACGAGAGTTGTTTTTCTCAACGTCATATCCACCACCTGCCAAAGCCTTCTTCAGAGCCGCCAGGGAAACTCCTTTGCGCTCGTTGGAAGCAGCGACCGCCTTCACGATAAGGTCGGACACGCTCGGTCCAGGCTTTTTTGCCTTTGCCGCCTTCTTCTTCGGGGCTTTAGCTGGAGCAGGAGCAGGAGCCGTTTCTGCCATAGTTTCAATAAACTTGGAGCCGATGTCACGTAGTACAGAGCTGTCAAACAAACAATGTTTACATCCAACAGCTGAGGGCGGGATTTAAACGGGAGATGAGAACCATATAGACTCAACCGCCTCAACCGACGCTCTCAACAGGACAGAGTCGTTCGTAGATGTGTTTTCTGATCTTGAAAAACACAAGGTTTTCCGCGATAAAGAGTGATAGATTGTTGACTTTAAACCACGTTCCGATAGCTGAGTCTTTCCGCTTTGTGGGCAGCTTGTGTTTTGTGCAAAACATCGCTTGGTTTATTGTACAATAATAAAAACGCGTCCAAATTTAGTGCGAGTCGCAGCGGGAAATATCGCACTTCCTCTCTTCTTTTGTAGATTATACATTAAAATTCGAAAAGCACAACTAAACTGATAGACATTTTGCATAGAGAAGACCCTATTCTACATAACAGCGGTGCTTTTACATTAAGAAAGCTTACGGAATTAAAACCTAAAGCGTTTTTCTTTAGTGAAGGTAACACAGATCAGCGCTGTCGCCATTTCAGCCTCCCCTAATCTCACGGCGATTCTTTTGACAATGATCTATTAATAATCATATCTGTACAACCAGTACATGATTCGAATGACATATATAAGCAAGTTTCACAACATTTCACATTTAAAGACGCTGTCTGTTAGTGATTATAAAGAGTGCTTGTCTTGTCTAAAGAGAAAGTGTTCTCCTCAGCCGAGGAGTGCCAACAGAGGGAAGCTATCTTAATGTTGTATTGATGAATCTATGGCCGTTTTGTCAGCTTTTTAATACTTATAAACAACACACTGCTCTTATAATTATATTTAGTGATTGTAAAAAGGCCACTTAACCACTTTTTATCCGAACAGGCTTAATAACGTCGAGGATTTTCTCATTCCTTTACTGTCCAGCGGGGAACCATACTGCTGCACGCAATTCGTGTAGTTTGATGTTGTTTGACATGAAACAATAAAACTGTTGTATTTAATCTTTCACACACATGTATGAAATATCTTATAAATTAGTGTGACAGAATCATCACTCTTTTTAAACAAAAATTGAAGATTGCGTTTTGAATGCAGTTACACTACTTCAACATCTGATCACTAAACTAATGTAGCCTATCTGAAAGCTTCTCATGGCTAAATTCATTATTAAGAAATATTAAGCATCAACCAGGACACAAAAAGCTTTTTTGTAAAAATATGACTTTAAATAATAGTTAATTTAGCATAAAAACTAATTAAAAACAGATTGTGATCGGTCAGTAAATCGTTCCTTGAGGGATAACTTCCACTCGTTCATATCCCAGCGATTCCTTTTGTTGCTTTCTGATATGTCTGCCTGCGAAAGAATTGCACTTTTTGAGTTCACTAAATAACATTTTGCTTTAATGAAAAGTTATTTATTATTCCATTAGGCCAATGTGGGATCGTTTGTACAGTCAATCCTCTGTGTGTTGGGGCTAAACGCCATTTAAGCCATGGTCACATTTAGCAAGCCTCTTGCACCTCGTTTATGTATTGAAATGCAGAAATTACTGGCGGGAAATGCTGATTATGCAAAGCGAATGACTCTTGTGCTTCATCGATTGTGTTGTTGGAGCTCAGAATTGTTATGAACCAGTTTACTTATCAAATTAAGCGCAATTCCTGCGCTTGAAGATAAAGTCCCATCCGCTATAAAATAACCATCCGCTATCGTGTTGGAATGTAACGTGATGCAATACAAGCGATAAGCACAGATAGGAACATCACGCTTTATGATATCAAGCATTGTTTTAGAACGCGGGGACTCCTGAATTGTTATGGAGCAATCGTTTATATCTCACATATATATAGCCTATATAAAAACATAAATAATGCATCATCTTATTAAATAGCATAAATTCTATTATAATTAGTAGTATAAAATTACATGCACATTTAGGAGTAAATATGAAAATGTCAAAAGGGTTACTAGCATTTCCTTTTGATCACACGTTAATTAACGAACTACCAAATCAGTTTATTAGAATTATTAGTGCAATAATGATTGATCATAAACCACTTGCTTTTTTAAAAATGTATTTAAATATTTTGTGGGGACCATATAGTACAAAAGAAAAAGAGCAGAAAAGAAATGCGTTTTGATACATTCAATTTGCCCTTTTAAATGAAAGTTTGGGCGGCTCTTAAAAGAGCCTTTGTTTTTGGTTTAAACTGGTCCGGATAAAGTTTAACCGCCAAAGCCATACAGCGTACGGCCTTGACGCTTCAGAGCGTAAACTACGTCCATAGCAGTCACGGTCTTGCGCTTGGCGTGCTCGGTGTAGGTCACAGCGTCGCGAATGACATTTTCAAGAAACACTTTTAGCACACCTCGTGTCTCTTCATAGATCAGACCAGAAATACGCTTCACGCCACCACGACGCGCTAAACGGCGAATAGCTGGCTTTGTGATTCCTTGGATGTTATCTCTCAAAACTTTGCGGTGACGCTTTGCACCACCTTTTCCAAGCCCCTTGCCGCCTTTTCCTCGACCAGACATGATAGCTGACAATTGTTAGAACGCAAACAGAACTCGAATGGGAGGGATTTTGAGAAAGGCTACCAATTATATCTTTCAAGCGGACCTAGTGGAAACCATGCTTGACACAACCCCGCTAGGGGCGGGGCTGATGCAATAATACAAAACAAGTAGGCAAATAGGACTGTGTTGAGCGTCGGTTTATTTTATAGATCATGGAACCGAGTAAAACATAGAATAAATATACAAAGATATATTTTTATGTTGTGGCATTCGTGTGGTGTTTCAGTAATTAGGATTGACCTGCTTATGACTTGTATTGTAGCATGGTCGTTTGTGACCAGGTTTTTTCTCAATACTTTAATTACATTAATTTTGTGACCGTATTCCGCGCGGGTCTGCATAACGTTTGTCTTGTGCGCAAATTTCACAAATCAAAGAATTTGACTGGACTTACAGCGAAGATATGTAAATTTCATGCACCCCAGTCGAAAGTTTTGATTGGTGCGAAACAGCGTCGATTTCTATTGGTCATTCGCTGATGACGACGCGTGGCTCTGGTTTGAATGCCCTTCCCAGCCGGTTTGAACCGGTTTAACGAACAAAAGAGGCAATACCTTCTTCTGACTTTATTCAGAATTAAATTATTTTAATCAATTGTTATAGACGTATTCTCAGATAATAAATAAGCACAGACCACTCACAATCAATCAGTGATTTTACATCTGAAAATTTGGCTTATGCTTTACAACAACAACATCAGCAGCACAATCACATCAAACATAATAAAGAAAAGATTTGCAGTAATCTGCATTGCTCTGTATAGTTAGGAAGATTAACTTGTAGCATCAGGGCACTTTGATTCCATTGAAGAGTGCAGATCAATCAGAATGCAGATAATATATAGATTTCATTTCAGCTATGGCTCATTAGCTTCCATCATACCCCAGTGGCTGAAAATGAGAGCAAAGGAATAATATTTAATAAATCCTGTCAGAAAACGTCACTTTCTTGCCTACGAATGATAAGATAACTAGCATTAAGCACACCAAACTCGAAGAACAAAGACAACATGAAATCCTTTGTCTTTTACCTGGTAAACTCCCTCTTCATAGCCTGGCTCAGGACGCTGCCATATCTGATTGGATAAGATTTTCAAAACAACCAATCCAAACGCTACAATGATGACTCCCAATGCATTTGCAGTTATTGCCTCTGGTGGTAATGCGGAATAAGGCTGTGTCCCAGTGGTGTTTCCCTTGCTGAGGAAAGAACCAATAGAACAGCGCATTTGCCGTGACATTAAACTAAATCTATTTTGAGTTCTGCATTCATGAGTATGTTTGTAAACCCTCTTCTTTCTACATCATACATTAAAACTTAAAACATACTGATCAGATTCAGTCAAAACAGCACAAACGCTCCATGAAGATTAATCACCATACATGATGAAGTTAAATAGAAGTTCTTCAGGTCTAAACTGCAATAACTAATGCATACCACTCAGTTTATATAGTGTGATGACTCACAGTGCAAAAAAGAGTTTTTCGTTGATCCCCGAGATGCAGGACACAATGCCCAGTACCAAGATGATTCCTCCCATCCAAACATGAGCTGGCTTTACAAGAGCACGCGCCGCCATTGGAGTACAGGGTAATAGAAACGCGGTAAAACCCATCAGCCACTAGTAAAAAAAAATTTAATTTATTCAATTTTTACATCACCTGCATTTGAAATACAAGGAACTACATTCTCAGTCTGTAAAATGTTTCAAAGAATAGTTTCTGGCAAGTTTCTAATACTATTTTATTTGTTTATTATTTAAAGTTAATTGTTTAGAAACATCTGTACTACTACACTGTACAAGAACAATGTAATACTCACCTGTGCAGCAAAAAGCACAGTGGTACAAATCCCCACCCAGCTGTGGAGGGAATAGAGGTTGGCTGTGTGGTTTGCGTTGTGGTACTCGAACACAGCACAAAGCCCGATAACGGAAAGAACGAAAGAAAGCAGCAGGAGCCCGGCATGTAACAGCTTCCAGGGGAGCTTATTGTGACCCCACGTCAGAGGAATACGGTACACTACGGCCGCTGGCAAACAGAAGCGAAAAAAGACACAGATGACAATGTCAGAAAGTCTGTTAAACTGAAAAAATATGTGCTAAATATTATATTATTTAATTGTATCATGCTTTCAAACTTAAATCTAACAATAAAACATCCACACACTGTTTACAACATATTACATTTGCAACGCCTTGTTATCATATTACACACAAGCCACGATAATACTGAAATCCAACATACCTTTCCCATAAAGCACCACCAGGCCAGTGACCATGAAGACCGGGTGCCAGTTGAACTGCTTGATTGAGCCGTCCCATGCAAATCCACCTCGATAGCTGTAATTCCAGTAAGATACTAATGCCACGCAGGTGACCCCCAACATCAGGCAAAGCAGATAGGTTAAGTAAAATGTAACAACCCCTCTCATCCTGCGAGTGCTGCAGAAACAACGCACATGAGCATAGTTCAGTTAAATTAACTTTACCTGACCTTACAGGTGTTTACAAAGACGCAGGGAACATGAGTTGCTGGCTAACTTACCATAAGAAATATCAGTAAATAACTAACAGTCTAGCGATTTTCAAGTTTAATTTAACAAGTTTAAACAGAACCACTGTTATTAGAAGAGCAGAACTTCTGGACGTACAGTACCTTAATCTGATGGTTTAAAATCGTAATGCCTCGTGACAGCGTTTTATTTTTTTTTTGGGTTGATCTCAGTTCCTCTTTCCGTGATTCCCCATCATGATTTTCGATTTCATCTGCCACCAGACCAGATGGCAAACAAACAATAGAATAAATGAGGAACAGCAAAAGGGACTAGCAGTGATAAGGATGAAGTGGACATTATGTCACTCAACGCGTACAAATAGAGAACTATTCAAATTACCATGACGCAAGGAAACAATGCATTTTCTTTCTAAAAATAAGACACGCGGTTATATTGCATAAGCTTGGAGTACTTTGTTAATGTTAAAGTTTTGAAGTTATTATTGTCGTTTGTATCTTTTTTTTTCTTCTGTGACGTAATGCTAGTATGAAAACACTCATAAACAGACGAAGTACCCGCGCAAACTACTTCAATATTACCCGTTAAAATAACAATACTGACTGTTAACATAAGATAACCTGATTTTACTTGGTGTCGTGCTAGAGGCAAACTTTTAACGACGGACGAAGCTTAGCTTACTGTGTTTTTGACAAAAGCAGCCCTGCTTGCCGACATAAGTTCCTGTTTAACCGCAAGGCGCCATGGGAAATGTAGTGAACAGAAACTAATCCGCGAATGAAAGTATTTGTTAGATTAGGTTTCCACAACCTTTCAAAAACACGTTTAAATAAATGACAACATAAGTATAAAACCACGAGATTTAACATTGTTGCGTGTTTAGTATCCAGTAGCAAATGTCTTTTCCCCCACTGGACTCATTTCCCACAACCATTACATATGGGTAAGAGTCGACTAATGTCACAAAATTATGAATTCTGTTATCTTTACTTCACCACACTGCAGAAATACACATATTTGCGTTACAACGAACCTGCACAATAACGCACAAAATGGTCCAAGTTTTATAAGCGATGACAGAAAAACATTGTGTGTTTATTTTAAGGTGTTCGGATTGTCCTTTAGCATCGTGATATCTTCTTCTGCATTGATGTGGTTTGAAACTAACGTTAATTCTGTTCTTTGGCTTTGTCCAAATACCCACACTTGCGGTCTTCGCATTTGGCCACTTGACTACTAAAATGACGTATTTCCTTTATTTGGCCCAAGTGTTCAAGTGGATGTGAAGATCCCAAGTGTGCATGTAGAATTTCTTATACCTTATGGGACACACTTAGTGAGTCCATGTTAGTCCTAGGCTGCGTTTCTCTCCACTATTAGACAACTAAACTTCCCTAAGCACTTCCCCTCGGGGGAATCCCTGTTAAAAAAAAAAATAAAAATCTGTACACGGTTTGTTAAGTCTGTCTGAGAACAATACACAACACTGTTAGAAAATTTGTATTTAATCTTCACATTTTTTTTTATATATTTACCCAGACCGCAAGTGTGGGTATTTGGACAAAGCCTCCCTAAGTGTTCCATCCTGTCCATTTGTCCGGTTGAAACCCACATTTCCAGTTCAGGCGACCTCTGGTGGCGAGCAGGCTGAAATGCAGTTTTTTTACGTACTCGTACATTTACCTCGAGTACTTCCAAACCTGTACTAATTATTTTGTTCTGTCGAACACAAAGAAATATATATTTTGAAGTGAGTTTGGAACCAGCTGTTTTAGGTCACCGATACAGGTTTGGAACTACTCGAGGGTGAGCAGATTACAAAATTTTCATTTTTGGGTGAAGAAACAGAAGTATGTGTGCTTGTGTTTAGAACATCAATGTAAAATCAGAATCATTACAGGAAAAACAATATACAGATTAATTGCTTTTATTAGGTCACAAAATAATCATATTTAAAACAACTTTAATTTCATTCAATTTCACTCAGATGCATAACAATATTGTATACAAAACAGGAAATAATGCATTTCAACATGCAAGACTGCACAGCTCATAATATTAGGAGTCTTAAATATCTTCTTTTTTTTCTCCCCAACATTTTTAGACAGCGGTATAGCATCTTCATAGCAAAATTTACCACATGATTGGCCAACGTAAATGTTTTGTCAGTAAATTTGTAAGCATGGCCAACATAAATATTTTGTCAGTAAACACACTTTCCATTTTGGAATTGTCGGGAAATAATACTGCATAAGGTTAGCCAAGCACAAAATAAAGATAAAAAAAGAATACCTTTGTCCACTGAGGACACTAAGGTGGTGACAATATTTGCATGCGTTCAGTCACTCATCTTCATATTTAAAGTAACCATTAATAATTGCCTTTGCAATAATATTCTCTGCTGACAGCTTTTGGTCTAAATAGATTAATGCTTCAATAAGACTGTTGAAATCTGCCTTCAGTCCCTCCTTTTCCATCCAGATTTTTAACAGTTCATAAATTCGATCTTCCGAGAAGAGAGACTCTGCACTTTTGATTGAATTATCACTCAGTCCAATGAGCCTGAAAAATCTGTTGTGATAGTGGACATCCATTTCTTCAAAGAAATCAAAGCTTTTCTTCAACGATTCTTCTCCTGAAAAGGTCAGAGAGTAAAAACACAATTTTCAGACATGCTAATGTAAGAAATATGGCTCACCCAAAAATTTAAAGTCTGTCTCACGCTCAAGTTTCTGCTACTGCATAAAAGTTATTCTAAATAATGTTGGTAACCAGTTGCCAGCAACCATCCTGCCAAGTTTTAAAGGTGCCATAGAATGGAAAACTGAATTTACCTTGGCATGGTTGAATAATAACAGTTCAGTATAGGGCTGCAGCTATCGAATATTTTAGTAATCGAGTATTCTACAGAAAATGTCATCGATTAATCAAGTAATCGGATAAAACATTTTTGCTTAATTAAAGAGCAATATTAAATATGCTAGAG
>JAUMHQ010000053.1:5417082-5427396 GCA_032361165.1 Enteromius paludinosus | reverse complement strand
CGGTTAAAGTTAAAAATCTTCGTTTGTGTTCTGCTGAGGAAACAAAGTCACCTACATCTTGGATGCCCTGGGGGTGAACTATGAACCATGAAATGGGGTGAACCATTTTTGGGTGAACTATGCCTTTAAGTACTCCAGTATGTATATAATTGGGCCATTCTGTGTCAAATCAAACAAATTTCTGAAATTTTCACAGCACAATTTTTTTCTTTTGCTATTATTTTTTGTTCTGAAGAAAGACATACATGTATTTTGATGACAGCATAAATGTTAAGTAACCCACTATTTGACAATATGTGTTGTATTATGTGCCAAAGGTGCCCATTCAAAAATGTATTTATTTATTTAAACTTATTTTCAAAGTTTTCTTGCCTATAACTCAAAAAGTGAAAGATAAGAAGAAAAGAAAGATATCTTAATACCCTTTTAGATACTGGGTCTTGGCAAACATTCCTTTTGGCATCTTCATTTTTTTTAAACATAATTTTAAGTCATTCTTGGATATTGAAATTCCATTATCTCTGGACCCGAACCATATAGGGCCTTAAAAAATGAAGACGCCAAAAGGAAAGACCCAATATCTAAAAGACCATCAAGATATCCTCCATACTTTTGAGTTAGAGGCCTGAAATCTTTGGAGAAAAAAACTGAAAGTGTGGTTTCCCCGTTTTTGAATGATCACCACTGGCACATAATGCAATGAAGATTGCTAAAATCAAAGGATTTTACTAACAGATTTTAGCAATCTCGGTGTAGAAATAACATTAGGATGGTGCAATCCTGCTAAAGTCGTTTTTTACACCCTTGTAATTTGGCTCGGAATCTCAGGTAAAAATGGCCATTTTGACACCCCTGTACAAAATAGTGAATTATTCTGCAAGTATTTATCCTTATCCATGGCATTTAATATTTTGGCTTTCATCAAATATATATATATATATATATATAGTTAAATAAAATAATTGTCATTCTATGTTAAAACAGTCTAAAAGTGTGTGAGTGTTATGAGTATCTGTACATTGTTCCTGAGATAAATTACATTAAGACCAGTAACGTTGACGTTATGTTTAAAGTCATTTTCTATAAGTTTAAGTTTTTTTTCCTCGACAAGGATCTGTAACAGTTAACTGGCAGGTCGTTTATCGCCATCGACTAGTCCAAACACGTTTCAATTTAACGCGTCATCAAGTAAACTAAACTTTACAAACTTTCTCTAAACCGACATTCACTGACATACACTGTATATAACAAATTAAACAAATATTAGATTCACTTACCAAGAAAATTATGTATCTCATAGTAGTCAAATCATAATTGTGTCACTTTCTCCTGATAAACTGAAAGAAGCTCATATCCCATCCTACTGATAGCGTACCTCTGAGGAGGAATTAGCTGTTTAAAACTTCCGGTCTTATATCAGGGAATTGAGCGCTTCTTAAACCAGAACAGACCGCGAGCGGAGTTCCGAATCATACTATGGCGAGGCCTAGTTTATGAGCATTAATTCGTTTCTGGTGACGTCGTTGGTATAAGGTTCTCAGTCCAGTCACGTGACCTAATTAATATTCATGAAGCCTTCGCTATAGTGGGATTCATTAATTCGCGAAACAACCTGGTTGGCACAAGAATCGCCTACAAGCTTCGCGTTTGTGTTGAATGGCTACTTAAAATGTTTCAATACCTCCTGTATTTTCTTTTTTTTATTTCTACTGAGATAATTAGGGCAATATGATCTTCTCCGTGTAAACTTTGGTGTCAGTCAGATTACCCGGTGTGACTGTATCTCCATCAAGCACGCATCTGAATTTACGATGTCTCACCCCTGCTTGCTCTCTGAACGCACACACAATCGTAGTTATTATTATCAATTTCCGAAATGCAACGGAATTTCTGTCAGTTTCGGGCTATCTAGCAGACAGTTGACTGTGACAGCGCGATACTATGCCTGCTGAGTGACGCAGTGTAAAACACAGGAAACTGGCTGATCCTTCAGTAATGCGCGCGGAAGAAGGTGGGACTGTTTGTTTATTCATTTACCAAGTCTAAGGGGAATTTCATACTGCTGCTTCAGAACGCAGATAAAGCTCAACTCCTTTGACTTCCAGCAAATACGCGCCACCACGTGATCCATGCATTAGCTAAATTAGGTTACACTGATTTTCAACAGAGTTTTAATTGTTTGTTTTCTAGATAAACTAAAATATTTGTATGGTCTCTTGTAAGGCATTACTGTGGCTCATTGAAAGCATCTCTCTCTGGTTCTTCGCTTTCAATAAATCCAGTCACTACATTGTTTTGTTGCTTCCTGGCAGCTGATTTAGTTTAATTTCCACCATAATTTTTTTCAGCTAGAGATGCCACACAGCCAATTATGCCTGCATTTACTGACAAAAGCACCTTTCTATGTCATTGCCTGACAAGGCTATAACTATACAGCATATTACAATGTCTGGTTGTATAATCTTTGAATTTAGATTTATTAAGATGATTTTGGGATTCAGATTTCTGAATGCCGCTCCAAGAATTGATTGAGCATTAAAAACAAACATACATTTTGGTTACCATGGTTATAAGGGCTGAATCGTTAGTCACTCATGTGCCCTTTGATAAGAAAGTTGTGAAGAAGGAGGGGCTGTTTGAGATAAGACCAACTGCGGACTTTGCACCAGCCATTTATGATCCTTAAAATTACTGCATATCTGAGACTTTCAAACATTGCTGAAAGAAACATTTTTTTTAAACATTAAACATGTATTCATTCATCAGCTACAGTTTTGTGAGAAGAGTCTGCTGATTTTCATTTTCTCACACTGTATGTGTTTTTTGTCAGGATACATCAGGATATGACCCTGGACCTCAAAACCAAAAATACATTGTATGAGTCAAAATTATAGTATGCCAAAAAATGAATAGGATATTAAGTAAAGATCATGTTACATGAAGATATTTAGTAAATGTTCTACCCTGTATGTATATATATATTGTAATGCACAAAAAGTCAGGCATGCAGTGTATCACTGTCCAATAAGAGTGCCTGCGTGACACTAAATGAAAATAAAGAAAACCATCAGCACTTGGAAATGAAATAAAACCATGAGGCATGTTTGCTAGAGTTGCAGCTTTCTTCAGCTGTACATTTATTTCCAAAAGACTGCATATACATCAGCAAACTCTACTGTACAGAAAACATCCAAAATGTTCATAATCATAGATACAGTATACCACAAAGCTGGCCTGGCGATACCAAACAAGTATATTTAGCACTAGAAAAGCTCTTGACCCCTGCATATCAGTGTGATATAGTGTTTTTTTTAAACTGATATCTTACAGTACATTTGCATGATTCAGAGCCATCTTAACCTGTACAACATTCATCATTTACAGAAGTTATACAAGGCACAAGAATCATAATTTGAAGCAAAGGCCTAAATATTACATGAATGTGGGACAGATAAACATTGTTGACTCAACCGTTCAAAGGCTTAAAGATACCACTATAAATGCGGTCCGCAATAATAGGGCAAACTCGTAAGTTTGGTTTGCAGCCATTTCTAGAATTATATTTCTTTTGTTTTGTTTCTAGAATTATTTCTGTATAGGTTTAACATCATGTTCCAATATTTGTACATAAATGCGAACATTAAAAAAAGTATAATGAGCCCAAAGTGATTTTCTTTAGAGGAGTGACATTATATTTGCTAATAAATTAAAATAAAGCAAATGTAATACTATTTGGGGGGCTATATTGGACAGCTACAGTAATAATTAACAGACTTCTGTTCTTAGTGCTTCTCAACATAAAGTGATCAGAAAATTATGCAATCCTTCATCAAACGTGTTAAAAATACAAAAACAAAAAAACCAAAGGAATATTTGCATAAAAAGAATATCCAGGATAAGAGATAAAGCTTAACATTTAAAACCGGTGGCAAGCATTGTAGTGGCTAGAGCACTGAAAACTAACTAAAATCAGCTCTTGGAGGCATTTCTGTTTGAGAGAGAGAGGGTTAATGAAGTAGATGACTTGGAAAAGAAGGACAACTTTTCCTGCACTTCTGACAGCATTTTTTCCACACAGCTCTTTTCCTTTTATCAGACCTTAATTAGAACTCTCGCTGCTCACCGGTCCATGTTCCTCGATTGTGTTTCCCAGCGCACGGTGGAATTTGGTCAGAGGAGATAAGAGAGGCTTCATTTCACAGAGGTCTCTTGGAGTTCTTCCTTTTCAGATGCATTTCAAAAGAAAGCTATAAGTGGTAACAAAAGGGATGTGCTGCCGTTTGCATGGCTTAAGTAAACGCTTCTTCTGGTCAATATTGGTCTCAGGCCTAACGCTCAAAAAAAAAAAAAAAAAAAGGCATGACACCATCCTGCCATCTGCCCCGATGACTCAAACAAGCTCACAGAAGCAGAGAAATGCATTTGAGCGAGCGGGTTATGCTTCGAGTTTAAGCAAAAAAACGTAATGGATTTTGAACCCCCTAACCTGTGTAAATGAGGTTCTTTTCTAATGCACAGAACTCTGCAATAGCCAAAAACAAGGTTGGAATCTTTAGATTACCATATATTATTCAGAATGATTCTTCAACCGATCCCATTAAGAGAGAGAGAAAAGAATGTTGCGAGTCACGATCACAATGAGTGTGATGAGCAAAAAAAAAGGCAGTTTGCAGGAGTGTATTTCCCTCTCTTCCCTTCTCTAAACGTCATTTAGTGTGCAAACAAAGCACACGTCAGTACTTACATGCAGAAGGGATATAAATACTTTGCAACTCTGGAACACTTGTGATAAAAAAGGAAAAGATTAAAGGCATAGTTCAGCCAAAAATAAATAGTCTTATATTTTGACAGTTTTAGATTCCATTGTATTTTTTGTCCATATTATAGAAATAGAAGTACTGAAACTATTTGCATACTAACATATTTCATGATATCGTCTTTCATGTTCCAAATTTTTCTGTCAATCCAAAATAAAAGTTTTTATTTACATAATATATGTGTGTGTGCTGTGTGTCATGATATTCAGCTGGAGTTCCCTCAAGCTCCACCAGAGGGCACTCCAGCCAACACAGGATACACCCACGGACTCCATTTCCCATCATGCTTCACTCCTGGACTAATCACACACCTGCAACTCGTCACCACACCCACACACTCATCACACACAAACACACATAAGCCAGCTTCCGACTTCAATTCAGTACGAAGTCTTGATTTGTTCTGTCTGTCATTTCTGAGCGTGTCTGTCCGTGTTTGATTTCCCATTATCACCTTGGACTGTTTAATCTGTTCTGTGACTGCCCCGATATCTGCCTGTTGACCTCGACTCTGTTTCATCCCTTTTTGTTTACCGGTATTCTGACCCAGCCTGACCCTGACTCTGAAATAAATCTGCAAATGTTGTATATTGTATATACAAATACATACACATGCATGTAAATATTTAAGACAAATAGGTTGTTAATATATTAAATATATTCAAATATAAATTCTATTAATATAAATAGATACATGTAAATATTTACTGATTGTGTATTTATTTATATATGCATAATATACACAGTACACACACATATATTTTGTAAACAATTTTTTTTTGTATGCAATTAATCGGATTTAATCATTTGACAGCACTATATTCCAAAGAAAAAAAAATCCAAAAGCGACATGAGGGTGAGTCATTTCTGGATGGACTATTCCTTAATTAATATGAAGCTGACACAAGGAAATGCTCAAGAACATCCCAGTCTGGTCACCAATAAAACCCTAATCCCAACCACAATTATAATAATAATCCTAATAATAATAATAAAATCATAAACATCAAGGAAAGGCTAAGGTGGAATTTTATGAACGTTGCGATGGCTTGACAATTTTAGAAAAGCATTTTGAAACTGTTGAATCTGTGCCAAATTCATACCAACTCATACTTCCTTCGCACATGTACAGATATGTGAAACCGTCTGATTGGTCGCATCTTGTCTGAGTCGTCTGTCATCTGACTGGATATGCCTCAGCTGGCTCTGCTTGGACTCTTAATTGAAGATGCTGGGGAATTGCACCTGGTGGAGTAAGTGTAGTCTTCAGTAGTCCCTCAAAATGTAAAGTCTGTTTCTTTGTCATCTGGACTCTGAGACAGACTTTTACAGTGGATCTTTCCAATCTCCTCCAAAGCACTTGCAAGGGAGTCAAGATCTCCACTGTCCTGATGCCTGGCCTCCCAGAGACTGAGAATGACAGCAGAGGGACTCTTCTGCTTGGTAAAGTAGGACAGGTTCCTGTAAAGAAAGGAAACGCAGGTTTCACAACAGAAGATGACGTAATTTGAGTACATAGCAAGATCATATATTACATGTCAACCTTCTATCCCGTAGATAATGTTTGCAAGAACATCTGGATAATTGATTTTTATTATATTTGCATTAAATTATTTGTGTATTATAGCATGACTCTAACTATCTTTGTGCATTATTCTGTTGTTTTTAGGGACTACAGCTGAAATGCATACATGAAACGTGTGCTGTTAGCTGTAATGTGCCAGTAGATGGCAGTGTAGTAATATAATTCCAAACTCAAAAGGTCACGTGACACAGGTTCAAGAAAAAGTAACGTTTGCTTTCTGAATTGATATGAATTGTCATTTATTTCAAATTGTATAAATTACAGAGCTGTAATACCAGTTCATATCTTCATAACTGTAATGAAGTACCACAGATGTACTAGTAGGAATAAAAAACGTCCTCAATGGTATCAATTCTCTAATTTGCATTCATTTTGTAGACTTGGATGCAACAAAAAAATAAATACAAAATAATATATATATATATTCATTTTATGATTAATAAAACATTCAGATTTAAAAGGAAAGATTAGGGTTTAGAATATGTTCAGCTCATAGATGATCTATTCTACTGTACATCGAAAACATAATCTATACAATGGCTTAATAGATAAAGGGAAGGTGGCGGCTATTCTATCTCTCAAACCTCTAGTGGTTCTTTAACTTCTAACCTTTGCAGAAACTGAATTCAATAAAGATGAAGAGCCTGAGGAGTATGAGTTCTGAGTGAAATGATCGAGCAAAGTGGCGTGCAGTCTCAGCTTATTATTCAAGGGCATTGTTAAAGTGAGCACTGCTGCAATAAGTTTCAATCAGCCCTGTTGCCTTGGCTACATCTCTCTCTGGCGCTCACCTTTGAATGTGGAGTTTCTGAGCTAAGAGCTGCCAGTCCTTGCCCTTGGCGTTGGCAGTATCGAAGGTGGTGCATATCCGCTGACGTATGGACAGGGGGATTTTGAAGGCTTTAGCCCCCGTCTGTGAAGTCACTGTGCAATCTGCCTGCATAAAAAATGGGACTGTCTCTTTCTCACTCTGAAAGAAAAAACAAAACATGGTTTTGGCATGCAATTTGTTAAATTACAAAGGTGCTTGAAAAAAAAAACACTTATGGTTTGTTTTACCCATGTACTAAAAAACATACTACTAATTACTAAACAGAATCACTTAAAAGTGCTGATGCAAGTGGAAATTTGCAGTTCATCTAGTGATAATAAGCAAATTAAAGAACAAAGTTAACCAAAGCAAATTGCCAAGAGCGGTGCAAATTAGCAATTACTAGAGCCATGACAAGCACTTTTTTGGACATTTAATCATGACACTAAATTGACTATTGAAAACCACACTGCATGGCTGCATAAATGGTTTCCTCCCATATGGTTTGCACCTAAAAGGCCGTATTTAAAAAAATACATAAGTAATAAGGTCAGCTGCAAAAATAACTGTCCACACCTTTTCATCACTAATTTTTCACTGCACTGTAGATTTTAAAGCCAAAAGACAGTTTACTCTGGTGCAAGCTTTAAGTAAATCCGGCCGCATATGACAGTAACCTTTAGAGGAAGAGATAAATAAAATGAAAACCATTGCCATGCCATTTTTAAAACTCATTCTGTCATTTCAAACCTATACACAATTTTTTCTTTGGAACACAAAAGAATTTCTGAATATGTGTCATACTTTTTTTCTCCATGCAAAAACTGTAAATTCAGACATTTGAGCTCCAAAATGCATAAAAAGCACCACAGAACATTACAAAACCTGTTCGCTATATTTCAAGCATGTGAATATGGATTAAATGCTAAATCATTCTTTGCATTACTCTTCATATCTACTGTGATTCTGAATCCAAATAGGCACCTTCTCAAGCAGTGATGCTATTTCTTCCTTCACAAAGAACTTTTCAGTGAGTAGTCCTTGGCATGAAGAACATTTCAATAAACTAAAGAAGCTTTTATTCACCGCAAGGATCTTCTGCACACAGAAAAGTTTCCATGGATGTTCATCGTTCCTCAAGGAGCCATAGATGCCAATTTAGAACTTTTATTTATTTTTATTTAAGTTTATAATACAGGCTAGACATCAGTAGCAGAATATTTAATATGAGAGCTGTGCTGAAATCAATAAATATCTTTTAGAGCTTGACAGATGGGTCGCTAAAAACATCACTGTTTGTAAGATTTCAAGCCACTTTAAAAAAAATACAGAATTAAAATGAACACGAGGCTGAGACACCGATGTAATTAAACCCAGTGACATTATCAAACTGACCTCTCCCACTGAGGTGTAGACCTGCAGGATCTGCTCGTGACCTTTGACCTGCCGCACACTGATCTTGCAGGAGAGCTGGGTGGTTGAGGCGCTATGTCTCTGCAGTGAGAAGGCACAGTGCACAGGCTGCTGGTTACTATACCACACTTGGGTGAAGGAGAATTCCTGCAACGGGATGAGGACGCCAGGAATAGGAGAGAGAGAGAGAGAGAGAGATCAGAGAGCTGAGTCAGGGAAAGTGCCTGATCCATGAAAAATGTGGAAGCATGCGTGTTAAGAAATTCGTCTTTGAGACCATCAGTACAAAAGACACAAACTTTAATCCCTGTTAATTCCGATGATAGGGGTCAGTGCTGGGGTATGTACAACACAACGTATCTGGGAGCAGGGCAGCAGAAGGGAAAGCAATTGCCTTTGATGTATAATTAATTTCTGTGAAGCAGCACGTCTGCAGGGAGTGTCCTTGACCTCTCCTGCACCGTTTCTCCAGCCCTGCATATTGAAATGACCTGCGAGATGCTCCATGTCAACAGTAATAGGAACCCTGAGCAGAAGAGATGCTTGATGGGACAGCAGATGCCTTAATGCCAGGATTAATTTCTCCTTCGAGAAGGCATACTTAAAGCACGTTCCAGGAGGCAGAAGCACCTCTGAACCGATCAAATGCCTCAAACTAGAACCAAACACTAGTCACTCTTTATCTGCACACTAGATGGGAGAGTGTCTGTCTTCGGAGATGAAACTTGTAGTGCTGTATGAATGAAAACTAACTATGTTTCCTATAAGAGATTCACACATGCAGATTAGATTTTTTTTTATTTACATTTTGGGCTTTTTGCTCTCATCATAAATGCACAGAATGGTCAGGAAAGCATATTTAAAACATTGTCTTTTTTGTGTTGTTTTGCAGTACAAATTTTAGAAAATGTTAAAACATGACACAATTACTTTGCAAATTGAAGCAAAATTGCATTAAATATTAAGAATTATTTTCACAGAATAGTTTCGTTTTTTTTCTTGCCTCACTTGCTAATTGTTTGTATTACATAATAAGAATTAATAAAAACAATTAGCCTGCAAGTATAGCTTTTAGGAAATTTTTAATTGAATTTTTGTTCTCTAAAAACAAGTTTTAATATCGTACTAAATGACTGGGGGGAAAAAACAGAACAAAAATCTCGATTGCATAAAATCATCTCATATTATCTGTACTCTACAAAAGTTCTGGGTTATTTTTTTCCTTAACTCAAATGCTGGGTATTGCCCTTCAGGCCATTTTATTGGGTTATTTTTATTATTTTTACCCAAGTGCTGGATAGTTTTATCTATAGTTTTAACTAAGTTGCTGTGTAACCCAGTGTTGGGTAGCCAAAGTTTGTGAGGAGTCTTCTTTAATAATGAAATTATGATTTATATTAAATAATAAATATTTTACTATTGCGGTAGAAACTGGATTTAATCTCACATTTGACCTTTTTTGTTTATATTTGCATTGCAGCTAAGGTCTGCTAATGTTTACAGTCCTCTACAAATGCAGCACACACTGGATCTACCAATAGCTAGGGCTAGATGATTACTCAAAAAAAGATCAAATCTGAAGCCCAAATTCAGAAACTCTAAAGAAAAAGGAAAGGAAAAGGAAGTGACAAGTGGCCAGGTATGGTTTCCCATACTAGGAATTAGTGCTCTGCATTTAACCCACCCAA
>JAUMHQ010000053.1:5401902-5413835 GCA_032361165.1 Enteromius paludinosus | reverse complement strand
AAAATCATCAATATTAAAACAATAAAAGGCTTGAACTACTTCAGTTGTGTGTAATGAATCTAAAATATATGGAAGTCGAATGTTTATCAGTACATTACAGAAAATAATGAAATTCATCACAATATGCAAATTTTTTTAAAAGGACCTGTATTTATTGTTTGAAATACATTGAAACTTGAGTTGTAAGTTAAATATTAAAATTCTCACCATATACCACACACACAAAATATATATATACCTTTTCAAACTTTAAACACATGACAAAAGTAACCTGAGGAAAAGTACATGATGACAAAATATCCCTTTTAGATTGTATGATAAGTGTGAAACTTATTGTAATTGCATGGAGAAGAGCCACCAGTACATTATTTAAAATATACTCTTTTTTTGCTCCATAAAGCGAAAAAATCATCCTGGTGAACTATGCATTTAACTGAGCAGCCTTTTCTTTCTGTCATAACAAAACTGAAACATTAGCAACTAAAGGTAATTAACCTTATCAGTTCTTTATCAGCTAACACGATTATCAGAAGCTGTGCGTGCCAAAAGGCTGTCTACAATTTCTAATTCTAACATGGGAAATGAGACTATGATACGAAATGGTACACGTGATTTTTTACAATTTCACCAAAATGTAGGATGCAGGGCTTTCTTTTTTTTGGTACCCAGTGCTATGAAAAGTTCAAAGTGAAATGGTACTGCCCGCAAAACATCTCATAAACGTAACTTTAAGGTTTCTCATTGGAATGGAAGCCTTCAAAGAAACCATCTTCATACCGACTGACTTTCAGCTACAGCTAGTTTTTTTTTTACCTAACCGTGTGAAATAATCTTGGCGCAACCTATATTTTTGCCAGCGATCAGTGGAAAAAGCTAAATTCAGTCCGCCACACTGACTTAGAATCACTCACAAATCACATATCAGCGAGGTCACTTCTGTATTTCTTTGACAAGGTTAGGCTAACATCAAGTCAAGCACAGACATTCATATAATACAGGTTCTCTCATTTCTCTGACAGACGACCATTTATTTATGTGACTGCAGCTCTTCAAAGCAACGTAAATATCAAACAGAATGACCTCCTCAGTCTTTGTAAACGGATAAAAAAGTATGTGACGCACATGGAAAGGATAGAAACTGTGCTACCGCAGTCTTTCTTTGACAAGTCTGTGATTTAACCAGCAGTTTTTATGTAATTACTTCAGTCATCACCAACACTGGAGCTGTCACTGGTTAAAGAAAAACTGTTAAAAGCCAGGGAAAAACTGACAGCAAATGCATTTTCGTAAGGACTGCTAGTTGTAATCTCAAGGATAAGTACCGTGCTTTGGAACAATCTGAAATTCATCTAAATAATGACTCAGGCTGGTGGTCCGACACAAAAAAGGTTATTATCTAATCGCCTTCAATAATGCTAGCAGCTAACAATAAACACACTCTGTGCCGCAACGGTAAACTTTTATTAATACATCAACTTTCAAACCGCAATGACAGTTTTAGGTTTTCAGAGGCTGACTATAGAGTAAAACACATGGGACTAGGACGAGTGTGAGTGATTGTAGTAGGGTCAGGAGGGAGGTCCCGTCCATGACTCCTGTCCTGATTGCCTCGTGTCAGCTCTTATTTCAGGTGGTCCTCTAGAACAACCAGATCGATATATCCTGGGTCTGATGGGGTGCCTTGTCCCAATGCTCCTGCTGTTTGACTGCCATGAACTGTGTGTCTTCCTAGCTATTACAGGCTGTAATTGTTTTTTTCTTGCACACTTCACTGCCGTAGCCTCCTCTGAGGAACTGCTGTCCCTGGATCTCTTGTCAAGAGCGCACAATCGCCTAATCAACACATTTTTAAAACACTCACAGCCTCAAAAGCTGCCATGAGCTTTTACAGGATGCGGTTCAAATAAATTTCACTCATAACTGGTTCATTGCACATGTTAATTGTATCAAACAACTTCAAGAATGTATCTAAATGGCGACATAAACGTTTAATCATCAGGGGTTGGTAGTATATATTTAACTAGTAAAGTGTTAAATCATTTTTTGTTCTTAATGTTATGTTGACAAAGGTTGCCAGTGCATTGTACTACATTGGCCGGTTTTCAATCTGGCATGCTTATGAGTCACACAGAAAAGAATGTGAAATGAATTTGCTGTAAAAAAAAACCAAAAAAACACAGAAGTCATGTCTTTGTTCCTACCTCCCACTTGTTGTCCTTGGTTTGTCTCTTGAGTTTAATGTTCCAGTTTTCAGCGCTGACTTCAGCACAATGAGCTATTGTCATGGCAACAGGATAGGACAGGTTCAGCCCCGGAGGTCCATACGTGATCTCTGGCCCTAACAGAACCTCACACCTCTCCTCTGATTGGGCACTAGAATACAAAATTGAAAATCAAAAAGATTAATAATAAGAGAGATCTCACCATTATTTATTTTGACATGAATAAAATATACTCAGGGTCAGTAGTTTTTTATTAATTTTTTTAATTGCAGCTTATTTTATTTCAATATTTAATAAAAAAAAGTTTTTTCACAACTTTTGTTATACTGCATAGATAATAAAATGATGAAATCTGTCACGTCTGCAGTCTACAGAAACATTACAAACACGACACTGAGAACCTTGATTTAGGGGAAGCTACTGATTCTCTGAGGGCACTGGAGTCGTTTAGCAGCTCTTGCATATTCATTAGTCATTGCTTATGATCTTCTGCCCATTATCTCTACCTTCCATCTTTTCCTTGTGGTGGCAAACCATAACATAAAATGCATTAGTGAGAAAGAGTTAATGAAAGCTTTGGCCTTTTATGCAAATTTGAAGGTAAAAAAAAAAAAAAAAAGATAAACGAAAAAATAAATAAATTAGCCCTTTGGTTGTCAACGCTGCACAGTCTGTACAATATGAATGCATATACTTAAGGTGGCCCTATTGTTTTTATTTTCTAGCAATAAACACTGGATAGACATCAACATTTAATAGAGAAAAAAAAACCTCAACCAATTAAAGCTGCTTTTAAAAGCAGGGCTTTAAATACAGTTGCATACTGTATTTAGCCAACACTGAGTTAGATCATTTTAATAAATAATTCTTAGGTAAATACTTATAATGAAATACAAAAGCTAAAAGATCTAATACTTCAAAAAAAGCCCCAAAAGTGCCATGCATATCCAAAGTCATGTTCTTTTTGTCTTTCCAACTAAGCACTTTGGAATAGAAAATTCACTCCAAACTGAAAATCTAGGAGCAGAACCACAGCAGCAGAACTTGCTTTAAGGTCTTTTGCAGTATGCCCAAAGGACGCCATACGCTTTTACAGTTTATCTGAGTTTATATTAATTCAGCTTTGCTGAAGAGGGAATAAGTACTAAAACACTTTTTACATCCAATCAGTCTGCCCTCTTCCAAACTCACTTCAAGTGTTCTTCTATTTACATCTAATTACTATTCAGGCATGTCAGGTCTGTAGGACCTCAATGTGTTTTAAATCTCATTCAGGTTTAACTAAAAGAGGCTGCATGAAAGACATTGCATGATGAATGTCCAAAACACCTCAACTTTATATGTTTGAAACTGACTTCCTTTAACATTGTCCTTCGGTTATCTTTTCATTTCTGGGGTTTATTTGTATTCTTCATTGCAACAAAACACCGGTTTGCATTTTTAGTCAAGGATGGAGGCAAGATTACCTGGGTTGCCTAAAGAACTGCACTTCTAAACAGGTTTCCACTTTAGTACCTTAAGTAGCTTGTCATGTTTTTTTTACTACTTTCCTCCTCATCTTCAAGGGTCTTACCCTGCAAACTTCTAGGTCCCTATTGAGAAGCATTATTCAAAAAGACTGATGAGTCACTTCTAAAGGGTCAGGCTGCAGAGTGCTGGAGCATTAGCAGACACTGTAGGAGGCGACAGGCAAACTTAATGCTTTTATTATGCATTCACTCTTTCATCTGGGCATCTGACCATGGCTTCAGTGTGGCAAATTGATCACTAACTTGACTTCAAGTAAAACTCTATAATCACTTACACATCCTTGTGTCATTTGAAAATTGAATGAACTTCTTTTTTTGATGATTTTCAAGATGTCAAAAGCAAATATTTCATAAGGATTACCTATGAATAATGACCTAAACTGGCATGACTTAACAGGCTTTGAAATATTGTGCATTCATTTTACAGTGCACTAATTTTGAAAGAAATTGAAAGAAAAAGTGCAGCTGCATGATTCATTTTTCTATCTGTCCTCCACAAAAGAAAAACAGATACAGTAGGATTGGAAGAAGCACTAGTTTGTTAGTTTAGACTGAATCCTTTAGGATTCGTTACAATGTTGCTACTACCATTAATCACAAGAATCTTCACAGCTTATGCATGAGCAAAATCTACTTTTCCAAGATAATACCATTGTAGATGTAGAGGTCAGAAACCATAAACAAAATTTTTTTATAAAACAATGCATAAAAACATTGAGCTCAAATGTGAGATAAAAGCACATTTACTAAAGTAATCATGCCATTTTAGCATGCTTCTACAAGTCTTTGAGCTCTTTTCTCATGACCTGTCATAAAGGAATCACGTAAGGAATAGTGCAAAAAAAGTCTTACTCATACAGTAATTTGTGTGAAAAGAAAAGAGAAGGTGCTAATTGTAAATGCATGTTTTTGCGTTGAGTTCATGTTTTATTATATCAAGTGATCTCATTCAAGTCACAGCCCATTCAGTGTAGGCGACTGATCTATCTGAAGCCTTCTCTTGGTGTGCACTATTTAACATATTTTGTAAAAAGAGCTATTCGTTTTATTTATTTATAAGTAAAACATTTTTAGTGAGGATAAAATTATAGGGTGCACCTTGAACTCAAGGCTCCCGGCTAAATCAGTGTTCAGCCACAGACTCCTAATGTCCTCATTTTGCACTCATTTGTTGTAACGGTTTCCTCCATCATCCTGTGTCGTTATGAAGATGTATTCAGTCTGAGCCAATGACAGGAAGTTGTGTTGGATCTCCTTCAGGTTGCAACAGTCATATTGTCTCCAGAGACACATCAAGGCTCACGCAGGGTCATTACCTTTACATGCTGAGACACAAAGTGTCAAAATCTAAGACCTTCAGAAACTCTTAAGAAAGTTTTATGGGGAAAGATCTGGGTGGGGGTGTAGACCATGACCTATATATGCCAAAACAACTCACATAAAATGATCGCAATAAAAAAGACTCACTTCTGTGAACTTCATGTTCGATGTGATAAAGGAAAATCAAGTCACAGCTGGTGACATAATCAGACTTCAGCTTTTCACCTAAAAGAGTTCAATATCTCATAATGTCAGAACTCTGCTTGTTTGACGGAGCTTTTATGGCATTACATGTTCCAGGGTGAAGTCAGATTTCGTCTCTGATATTCATAATCAGGTGAGATCAATATAAGCCGAGAGTCTTGATGATGAAAGTCAATTCTGGTATGTGCATTCTATATTCATTTGTTCCAACTAATGGAATTTCTTCCCATAAAACAGACAATGCCATACCTGTAAACCACAAGCACATATAAAAACGACAATGTATCTGAAATGTTCATTTACCTCATTTGCATCTATTTCATCTAATGTACAACTATTTAAAGAAGTAGCATGTGTAATCTTTTTCAAAGCAGCACTGTTAATAAACCACTGTATAAAATAGGCATCATATTGATTTAATGATATACAGTTAATTGCATTAACAATATAGTCACATCCTAGCAACACTCTTCTGCATATTTAGCTATTCTAACGGAACTTGAATCATGAATAAATCATGGCTGAAGGGTGTTGTTAAGCATGGCACAATCCCTTCAGCAGTGATTTGATGATGACGATACAGCAATGCCTCCAGTACCTTATCGTTTTTATAAACTGTTACCACACAATAAAAAAAAAATACTAAAACATATATGTATTGTAATGTTGCTAGCTTTTTTGGAGCAAGTTTGTTAAATGCAGTCCTTCCGCTAAAAAAAATGACATCAGCAGGGGTCACTCATAGTTCATTAAATAAATAACAAAATAAAATAAATGTTATTTTGCCGAAATACATAATACACAGAACAGCTGAAAGTGATATAGATGTGTCACCTACAGTCTTACCTAGACTCTTCTTGATTTATGAGCATGTACAGTTCCGAAGAGGTGTCATCAGCAATCGCCCCATGAGGTACCAGCAAGCTTACTCCTAGAAAACCAACACCATCCACAGTGAGACACTATTTATGTGCAGCTCCGCAATACGCATTGATTCTTCTGAGCATTGAGCATCAATTACCAATACATGATTCTATGCTTGTGTTTATATATTGAGTGCTCATATATTATATCTGACTACAGTCTTATAAAAGGTGAATATGTATACAACCTCAGGAGCAGATATTTTTTATGTATTAAGACAAATACTTTGTAATCCCCTTTTTCGTCTTTACTAATTTGTTTAAGTCAGCCTACAGATAATAGCAATACTCGTGTTTTTTATAACAACAGTTATGTTTTATGCAGTTTGCCTTTATTTTCCGCACTTCCTCATACACACTCAAAAGTACAAATAACAATAATCCTCTTGTTCTCTGTAGTTTCCCTGAATCTGATGTGAAACCAAGTGTTTTTCTTTGGCCCTAAGAACCCTTCAACACAAGAACCTCAGAGAGTGGGTTCAGTGAATTTTCGACCTTCACAAGCATCAGCCAACATTTTAGTGCACTTAGTAGATGCAAACAGATGATTAGAGATATTTTGCATACTGTTAACAAATACCAAAGCCACAGTTTGAGGGTTTGAAAAGAAATGAGGGTGAACAAATGACAGTATTTTCACTTTTTTGGGTGGATTCCATCTAATCCAGTTGTTATCAGAATACAAATGACTATAGCTGTACTGCACCTTCAGATTAAATCCATTCATGCTCATCATTGCATACAAAAATTACTTGAATCTAATACAAACACTTTGAAATACTTTCTCTCACCTGCATTTGGAATGACTAAACGGCCACCAAGGTGCCCAAACACAGCGGTCGTCTTAAACTGTGTTTTCCTAAGTGTGTGAATGCCATTTGGAGCAATCATAGTGGTCTTCTTTCCTTCCACTGTGCTGTAGTTTGGGTGAAGGTTAGCAGGGAGAGTCTCTGGATGGGCTTTCACATGGTACTCGGCCCGGTCCGCCACACCTAGTGAAACTATAAAGGAGCTCTGAACTTTGACCTTGTCTGGCAGGGGGTCAAAGAGCTCTTTGTCTATGGAGTCCTGAAAGCAGATTGGGCTGCTGTACGTCTGGCCGACAGTTATATCGGGCTGCATGGAGGAATTCAGCAGAAGTGGATTTCCTGGGGAGGTGAAAACACAGTCTGTGATATTTTGGGTACTTTATAGGAGTTGTTGATACAGGTACAAATACAGTTAGATAGGGTCCTAAAAGGCCAGCTCCAGTTCAGAACACCATGGCCTGAAAATCAAAGCGTGCAAATAGAAAAGGATTAAATATTTAATTTGCAGTTTTGGCTAAAATATTCATTTTAAGAGTGCTGGAAAAAGGAAAAAAATGTCCTGTCTTGAAGAATACAAGAGTGAAAAGGACAATTTCAAGTATGTGAGAAAAGAAAGTGCCTTGGCACAAACTGAATTATTTATTTTGGCTTATTTTTACTGGCCCTTTAAAATCTAACTGAAATATTGTTTTGAATAGATTCATATAGAATTAGTATAGAGTTGTAATTATAATTTTTTTTCTAATATTACCTTTAAACTTAAACAAGGTCAGCGAACTTATATATTTTTTTATTTTATGGTACAACTGTAGTTTACAATAGTAAAGCAAATGTACTTGTTTTTTTATGAACGTTTATCAAAGATACACTGCAAACACTTCTGATAGCATTCAGCTTAGTTAGATTGTAGATTGTTTGTGGGAACAGTTGCTTTCTTGCATTGATTCATTTTAATGGTCACCCCTAAACTGCTCATCATTACCCATAAGCACAGTGGGCGTTAGTTCTCCAGTGACATCATGAGAGATTTGTGCTTTCCTGTAAAATGAATTAATTTATCTACTCAGGAGGACATACATATATGAACTATGTCTAAATGACCTTTTTGTTTTTCAGGTTTTGAAATCTGTCACCTCCCAGCTTGAACTTAGAGCAGCTCTTGGAAGGGGGTCTTCATCCCTCACTGTTGCTCTCTCACCTTTTCCTGTCTGAAGCAGACACACACAGCTACCGAACCCCCACGAATCATCCTAGTGCCAAAGTGGCTCTAGCACTCGAGTCACTTAGTCCTTGCTGGCCAGCTGCTGCACAGTGAGTGGTGGGAGGCAGGAGGCTAATGGGTCTTTATTTTTAGGAAAATCGTTAATTACCCCAGGCTGGGCTGATCGGTGTCAGGCTTTTGGGATATTTCTAGTCGCCATGTTTGGGCAGGTCAAGGTTTTGCAACAGGGTGATGACAGGTGTGTCTTTTGAATTTGAATGGTCCGGAAAAGTTGTCAAAAAAAAAAAGATGTCAGAATGGAACAAATTGTGGTGGGAAAATGCTGATGCATATGCACATTTGGCACATACAATTCCTTTTAATGTATATTCACCCCAAAGTTATGTCATCTTTCTTTTGTAAAACTTTTTAGACATTGTAAAGAACATTTCAAAGCTATGTTCATAATATATTAAATTATGCAGTGCCCTCCACTAAAATTGGCACTCTTGATAAATCTGAGCAAAGGTGGCTGTAAAATAAATCTGCATTTACATGTTTATACTTTTGATCTTTCATTCAAAAAATTCAGAAAATTCTAACCTGAACAACTGATATTGGGGAGAATAACTCGTGATGAAATAAATGTTTTTCTCCAATAAATGTTGGCCACAATTACTGGCATCCAATTATTGCTACGTCCTTTTCCCAAGATAACAGCTCTGAGTTTTCTCCTGTAATGCCTGAAGAGTTTGGAGAACACCCGATAAGAGAAAAGAGACCATTCCTTTATCCAGAATCACTCCAGACCCTTCAGATTACCAGCTCCATGTTGGTTCTCCTCTTTAGTTCACCTTACTCACAGTTCAGGTCAGAAGACTGGGACAGACATGGCAAAAGCTTAATTTTGTGCTCAGTGACTCAGTTTTTTTTTAAGTTTGTTTTGGATTATTGTCCCAAACCCAGACCCGACCATGGCCCATTATAAGATTTCTAACAGAGTTAGTGAAATATTGATTTTTATCTGTTGGTATTTGATAAAATCCATGACGCTATGTGTCTAAACAAGATGTCCAGGACCTCCAGCTGAAATATAGAGCCACAACATCAAAAACGCAGCATTTTACTTCATTGAACACATGGAGTACTTTTTATCCCTGTGTTCACCAAACACATCTTGAGTGATTGCTGCTAAAAAAACTATTTTTGTAGTTTTATCTGATCATAGTCAGTCCCATTTGTAGTTCCAGTCCTGTCTGACAACTGAACATGCTGGGGATTTTTGGATGAGCGAGGAGAATTTTTCTTAAACCCTCCCAAACAACATGTGCTGATGTAGGGGTAGGCTTGACTTTTTTTTTAAAGGTTTTCTGTCCCTGAGACAAAGGAGAGATTTTTCCGTTCCTTTTTCCAGCTGTGGTCATTGAAGAGCCTTTAGCCACTCAAACTCTAATCCACGTTGTGTATTAGGATGATATAGACACACGTCCTCTTCCAGGCACTTTCCTAACATTGTATGTTGATTGGAAATTCTTCATTATTTCCCTGATGGTGGAAATGGACATTTTCACTGCGCTAGATCTTTTCTTAAAGCAACTTCACTCAGCTCAATTATCTTTTGTAGCATATAAGAAATAGATTCTTCAGTTTTTCTCATTGTGTTGATGATTAAGGGATTTTGGACTTAGTTTTCCATCCTATATATATTACTGTAAAACAGGAAGCCGGGGATATATATTTTCATGTTCATAATCACCCTGGAGCGCTCAATTGTGAATATGAATGGGGAAAAAATTCTAGGGGTGCCAAAAATTGTGGGCAACAAGTATTGGAGAAAAACATTTATTTCACAAAGAGATTTTCTCCCCATTTCAATTGTTTTAATTCAATGATAGGTTAATCCTTAATCAAAAAGAATAAACAATGCAGATTTATTTTCACATCCTTCATTGCTCAGATTCACCAAGGGTGCCAATATTAGTGGGGGGCACTGTACAGTATATCAAAATGTATTATTCGGTGTTCCACAGAAGACACTAACTAGGGTTTAGAATGGCATGAGGTTAATTAACCAAGACTTATACCAGAGGACGGAACCTTACTTAGTTTAACCAGACATATAAAGAAATTAAAGCACATTAAAATGGTTCAACTTATTAAATTCTCATCCACAAGAAATTGGTTTCCCTTTTAAAGAAGCAGGATATGATCACTGTGGGAAAGAAAATCCAAAAAAAAAAAAAAAAATGACAGAGAAAAATGAAAGGAAGAGACAGCAGGATGATAGGAGTTAATGAAACAGGCATGTAGTGGGCACCTTGCGGGGAAAGATCTGGAATTAGAGCTGTGATTAAAATGACTCAGTGGCTCAGATTTCAAGAGCAGACAGGCGGGCAAAGGTCTGGAGTGTCATACTGTTACCTGCAGTTTAGAGAGTCAGCTGGAATACTTCAGAAACTTTATCATAATTACACACTGTGAAAAACTGCAATAGATATCACGCAGCGAACTGAGTCAAAAAGAAAACTGATGGAAAATATAATGAATCACACAAATCCTACCTTAAGAGAAAGAAAAGCAAACCAAAACCTCATCAAATGCATTAAAATGTTGATCTTTTAAACTGTTTTAGACTGTTCAGAGAAGCTTCAGTTGTCTTATTCTACATTCCATATCTGTAAAATGAACATTCGGTATGTTCTCATTTCCATTGCATGGGGTTTGGTCTTCCCCGTGAGTTCTGATGGGAACCGGATTGGCTCTTGAAATAAGGCGCAGCGGGAGGCTGGAAGAAAGTTGGCCTTTTTAAATAGGATTGATGACCTGACAGATGCAGCTCAGCTGAGCCTTGATCCCCTCTTTCCTGTTGCATGCAAGTGTCTGGGGCGGGAGGGGGGGGTTGCCATCTCAAGCTTTGAGCACAGTAAACACAAGCTGCTAGTCGCAGCCTTTCACTGTGCTGTCACAAGCAGGCAGGATTGATTACCCTGAGAGGCGATGGCTATCACTTTCTCTGACCCAGAAGTGTCAGCGGTGGTAATATGGACGCGTGTAGCGGAACCAAATGTGGGTCATGTGACAATAGTCCTGGTCTTATCCACAAAAGTTATCAGCACAGCTGACAAAAAGACAGAATTGAAGTCAACGTAGCATACCTTTTACATTTACTCATCAAAGGATTTTGAGATTTTTTGGGGGGAGTTTGCTCAGGGGAGGCTGTTTGTGTGAGTGAAATATGTCAGTGTCTTACTGTGTGTCTGTATGGTTTTACAAGCAATTAATTTATTAGGAATGATCTGAATATTCATTGCAGCTTAGACTGTTATTGTGATAAGCGGCACATTCAGTGACATAAAAAATCAATTAACCCAACCCAACCGCTTTATCTACAGTGAACTCTTACCCTGTCTGGTGGTTTTGAAGTTGAAGGACTGGAAGCCGCCAGCAAGAGCAGATGAGTCAATGACGTCCACTCCATACTCACTTTGACTCTTCCTGTAGAGGGTGATGGCCACTATGAGGACGACCACAGCGATCACCCCCGCAGCCAGACCAGAGAACAGCGCAACATCAATAGAGTTCTCCATGCCTGGGACAGTCATAAACACAAACGCACACTTAGGCTTTATCATTCGCTGTGAAAATAATTTATAAAACCAGCACATGCATATAACTCTGCTATCTTGGATAAAATACTATCGCAATAAAAATATTTAGTTGTGATA
>JAUMHQ010000053.1:5374718-5386598 GCA_032361165.1 Enteromius paludinosus | reverse complement strand
TCAAAATAAAGTATGCAATGATATTTTTGTCAAACTTTTCAGAGAATAACTGAAAACATACTTTATTGTGGTATATCATGATATATATTGTTAATATCACATACTTTAAGACTTTTACTCAAGTAGCATTCTAAACGGTGACTTCTACCAAAAGTAGCAGGTTCTTTTATTGAGAAAACGTAACTTACTTAAAGGTTGTGAGTCAGAAGCACCAGACAGTCCTTGCAGAGGAAGAATGGTCCACTTTGTAATCTCTGTGCACAGCCAGCATAGGTTGCTCTCCAGGTTTTAGGAGTCTGTCCTCCATAAATGTGCTGAACACACTCTAATATTTGGGTTGAACTGTTCTGGAACAGCGTTGTGAATACTTGACCACTGATTTCTAGTTATGTCCTTCTTTGGAAGCTCAAACTAAGTAGTTTCACTTGACATCAACACACAGTGTCTCCTGAACATGGCGCCACAGCAACACTACAGCGAAAATAATAGCTCTGCCTTCTTTGTGTAAACATTTGGGTGGTGTTTGAAAATAAACCCACTCTGTGACGTAAAAAAGTGGGGGCGTGTTTAAACTAGCCATTTTAGGGGGTGTGGACAAGTCATCACTTTTATAAAGAATACCTCTTTGGTTTTTGAGATTGAGGTTGAACTATTCCTTTAAGCATTTAATTAGTATAGATGTTATACACTGCACTAATGTTATTTTCCATTCAACGGAGAGCATGCACTACCCTTCCCAGATATCCTCCCTGTGAGAATGATGACAGAGGCTGTGAGGACGGGGTCTTACCTCTGCCATGGGCACTCCCTCTGGGGGACGGCAATGCAGCACAATCATGCCCTTGATTGGCACTTCCTTTCCTTGAGGATCCTGCTCGAAGTTCTTGCGGAGGTCTGTTTGAAAAGATAAGAGGCAGCTGTCACAGCGGGCAGAGTCCTAGCCGATATTTGGCCTATCTACGCCAATCGCTTTCATCACTCCGTATCTTGAACTCTCTACGCCCCCTGCCCTTCATTTGGCAACCTTGGAAAGGCAGGGCAAGAGAGCAGGAGAGTGCAGGCATTCTCAACGGTGCTCCGGCCATCTGCTAGAGTTGCAGGTGTCATGGGTTCAGTTCATTTGGACAGTTCTGCCTCATCCCCACTGTGCTAGTACAGCAATGGAATATTTTCTTATTTTGTTCACTGCAAATTCTTTCAATTTAAAGAAAGACAGAAATACAAAAATATCCCAAAATGGTCCAGCTTTAGGTAGGATAAAAACAATGTTCCCTGTATTAAAGTGGAATAGAAAAGTTGCTATCTGATAACAAATACAAATGAAAAAATAATAAACCTTATTAATAAACTGATAATGATAAAAAATGGTAATTATAAGAACAGCAAATGCTAATTAAGCTGACTACACGTTTTTGTGGCAATAATATTATCAATTCAAACTTTTTTATATACTTTCAGATGAAGTGCATTTTGTTAAGTTTAAGAACAAAACAGAAAAGAAAAATAAGAAAAGGAAATACATAATTTCTCACAGCAGTCCAACTCAGTCCACTGTTTATATCAAGTATTTAAAATGTTTGATATTTTTTTGATAAGAAAATACTTTCATTTTGGTTTGACAGCCTAAAAAATTCTTTTTTTATTTTTTCTCCATTTGCGGACCACAGGCATACTCACAAGCTATCCTCACTGTGGCTTTACGGCTCTTCGAGGTTCCCAGGTGACTCCAGGCTACACACAGGCACCAGTAGTCTTCTGGACCATGGAAATCCTCCACCTGCTGCCTGGTAACATTGATAGTCACTTCACGGATTTTCAGCCCTATATAGCAAGAAACACAAAGCACGAACATCCTTATCTGAATTCACTTCAGGTCAATGCCCATTAAGTATTGATTTTCAGTGTTTGGTCACTTCAGTCAGGGCCCTTAATGGCAATTGACTGTAGGAACATGCTCTGGACGACAGAAGGATAAAAGTGTACCAACGATCAGTGAATTCTGAGACCGACGTTTAAAAATATTTTATGCACTGTTATAAAAAAAAAAATCTCCACAACCAGTGAAAAATGTAATGGCCTCGGGTTGTGCTTTCCTTCACGAGCTGCCCTACATAACTCCAGTTTCATGTCTGTCTGCTCCAAGTTTTTGAGTGCATTACTGACAAAAAAAACTTCTTTTTTTTTCGCTTCCTCTCCCAGGAGGTCCTTTCTTGTTGTCTGTGCATCAGATCGTTAGCGAGATGAAAATAGCTAGCTAAAGTTGCATTAGCCTGAAAGCACAAGAGCCAGAAACGCTTGTTACCCCTGAGGCATAATTTAAGACAAATATCTTCAGATGAGATGGTCACAACCTTAACCTTTCAAACTCTCAAATCTACAGTCATTAAAACTGTAGAGAGGCAATTTAATGTTCCTTGATTTTCAAAATGTCTGACTTGCCTGCTGTGAGCCTAAGTCACTTTTTGCAGGTTTGTTGCATCAGTAAAGAGAATGGAAGCATTGTTAATCGGTTTCAACTTCTGTTTCTTCAGAATCTCTACCTTACAAACTTCAAAAAAAGCATACAAGTATGGGGATTAAAAGCAATATGTAATATGTCGAGGACCATACTAAACAAGATTCAGATTGTTTGCTCCTCCACTTGAACATTCTCTCAGACAAACACTCTGTAATCTAGATTGCTCCTGTACTGTGAGTCTCCTAACAACAGTGCCAGGAACCTGAACACTTTTACCAGATAAATATCAAATCAATCAAATAAAGAGCCTGGTAACTATACATGGATTATTACTGCGGCTCCAAGATAAAATGATGGCATGCATTGCAGATGTAATCAGTGCATATATAAACAGATAAGTTCTAGAACCCTCAGCTCATTTTGAAACAATTTTTTTCTTGTGAGATTAGGATGAGCCCCATTGTGGAGGGATAAACAGAGGAACTGATGTTGACAATGTATTCTGAATTCTGCTCTGGAAGATGGCTGCAAAGCCCAAACAAACATGATAGTACTTGTTTAAAAATGTTCTGTTTTCGTATCTTAAGTTTTACTCCAATAAATTATATTAAGTGGACATTGTGGTTTTTCCATAAATCTACAAAACTGTTTCTAGAAAGTATGATTTTGTTGTTGCTCTTATAAAAGACATTTATATTCAAAGTACTATTTTACAAAAATATTTACAAAGTACTATTTTACAAAAATATTTCAAAATATTGCTGTTTTTACTTATTTTCATATATAAATGTAGCCTTAGTGAGCATAAGAGACTTTCAGATATGATAAACTATTGTGTGACAGCTAAAGAGAAATTAAATAGATACAGAGGCAACTAAAACAATTCAATTAGAAGGAACCTCTGCCTCTTTAATAGTGATGCTTCAGCACACCTCTGGGTCACTTTGAACAATTAGATGCTGCTGCAAGAATCATTGTATGGTTGGTTATTTTGGGAATAAATATTGCAATATTAATAGGCCAGAATGGTTGACTAGTCTGTTAGACAACACAAAAGTTTTAAGAAAGAAATCTTTTTTTTTTCTTCTTTGGAAGAGATGCAGCATTTCAGAGAGCATGACAGTTTGCTGTGCTTCAGAGTTCAGTAACAGTAACTGTTGGACTGTCAGTGCACAGAAACCATCTCTTTTTCAACAAATTCTCAATCTTCCACAAAAAACATAGACAATTCCTTTTGATTCTAATTGTTTTAGTTTTTTTCTTTTTTTGTACCTGCTGAAATTATGGCTTCTGTATCATTTAATTTTGTTTTTGAATGTTTATACTGTCTCACAACCATTCGATGGACCCAGTGAGAAAAAAAAAATTCTCCTTGGAGCAATAGACACAAAATTAAACATTGATACTTAGCTGGTTTGGTAAGTATATTGTCTATGATGTCTTGATCCAGAGATCCAGCATGTGTAGGCTATAGAAGATATTTGTTCTTACAAACAGCTATACAAGAAATTTCTGATTCTTCTCAACAATTCCAATAGCATGTTTTAAAAGAGAAAACAAAGCTCAAGTTTGTCAATCAATTAAAGGGCACTTGAACTACAATGTCAACTATGCCTGTCATAAGTATTAACATTATAATAAATGTAATTAATAAACATGAAAAAACATTATTTAAAAGAAATACATTCTTTTGTGTAACTTAGAATAAACTCTTGCTCAGAGGAAAGCAGGAAATAAATCTCTTTAAAAAGGCTTAGCAAAATTCACCTTCTGTCATTCTGTGGTTAACAAAATAAAGTTTTGCTAACGATCACATATCTTTAAAGACAGAGCCTGCTGAGATAACACAAAATGAATGTTGTTCAGACCACATACGGCACTTATGTCTGCTTTAGAAGAATTGGATGTGATGCTACCCTTAATAAATGAGCAGCTCTCAGCCACTGCGGAAAGGAGTCAGGGGAGAGCGGGAAGGCGAAACACTAACATCTCATTTAATCAAGTGCCTTCTTGAATTGGTTTTCTCCCAAAAATGAATGACACCGCAGAGAAAAAAGCAGACCAGAACAGCGTGGTGTATCCTGCCTGTCCCACAGGTTTATTGATCATGAAAGCAGACTGCCTTCACTTCTGAGCTGACTCTACATGGTCCTGTTAGTCAGGGGTAAACAAAGCAAGACAGACGCCTGTGTTTCATGGACACTCTGAGAGACACAGACATTATTCATCATTCCCCAGCTGAGATGTTTCATCGACAGCGTAGTGTGGGGGGTAAAATTCAGCGGCAGGCAAGAAAATCATGACTAACGATGGCACATGATCCAGCCTGATGGAAAATATGAGTAATATGTTAATAGGAGGTGGTCTTTCTCTCTGTTAGAAAGTCAGATTTCCAACAGGAATATTGACAACTGACAGGTGATAGTCCTGAGAGACACAGCTTACACGCTTTCATCTGTCACATCATTTTTTGCAAAGAAAATACTGTTGACAGCAGAGGTGGGAAAGTGGTTGTCACTTAAAATCTCATATCCTTGCTTAAGTTTCCATAGGTGGGCCCCCCTCATCACTGGGCTCTGCTGGGAAATCAGCAGGGACCTGGAAATACGATGTTGTATTGAGATCTGGTAAAATACAATTATATCAAGCTTGTTTTATTGGTGTGTATTCAAAACGAATTTACATTGCAATCTATTACATCAAGTTTCTTTTTATCTGCAATTTACTTTATTTCCTCAACCTACACAACTTAAAAAAAAAAATTAATAAATCATTGTTCGTAAAGAAAGGCTCTTATTTTGAAAAAATAACTTTTACATTGGAAAACAAAATTCAAAAGTTATTTAAAGTGTCCATTTTATGCCATTTCCAATATAATTTCGTGCAGTGAGTAATATTGCTGTAATGTATCTGTAGCTGTAAATCTGAAAGTGCACGATAAATAAAGTTATTGGAATTCGAGTCATTAGTACTTCACATTTGCTTAATTCACGCCTTTGCTCTATTTCAGTACACTGTATGTAGTAAACCAATCACAACAGACTAGGCCTTCTGACCAATCAGAGCAAAGTAGGCTTATGGAAAGAAGGGCTTTAGAGAAACTGAATCTTAGAACTGCTTCAAATTAATCATTTGAGAAAACAAGTGTTGCAATATTGCAAAACAATATTAGGAGCCTTAAAAATGGCATAAAAGGGACACTTTAAGTCTTTAGTGTCACATGATTCATCTATGAATCATTCTAAAATGTTAAACAAGAATTACCATTGTTCTAAACAGTTGTGCTGCTTAATATATTTGTGGAATAAATATATCTGTAATGCATTTTTTTGTGATTCTTTGATAAATAGTAAGTTTCAAGGCAATATTTAAAATGTCAAGCATTATAAATGTCTTTTCTATCGCTTTAGATCCTTTCTGATCTTTTATCAGTCCATGTGTTCCCTGCAAATCAAACCAATGTCTCTGACTGCTGTTAATGCTGTGCTCTAGGTGTTGAACAACTACAGAAATTGCATTGCACCCCTAGTGAAATAGTGTGATTTCTACACTTTAGAATCTCATTTGCCGTTTGGCAGTGACCAAGATGATCAGGAGGATGTCAGTAATGCAAAAAACGTGCAGAAGCAGATTTTTGGGTCTTCTGGAAGCTTTATTTAGAGTTAGTTAATCCAATCTGCCTCAGCTGCAACATGTGGCACTGCCATGACACAATTTAGGAGCCAGAAACTGATGGGACGCAGCAACCATTTGAAGCTTTGGCTCAACCAGTATTAGATCTACTAAGTGAATCGTTCTGCTGCTCTGGAACAGACTGCTAGGGGAAGGTCGTAAAAGAACTGAGTGTGCAGCAGCAAAGACAATAGGTGTGCTCCATTAACAAGACATTAAGCATAAGTTGATGTTAAAATAAATGCACCTCGGATCCTAATAAGACATTTACATCGTTGGCACATCGTTGTGAAAGCAGAGAATATGAAAAGCGGTACTCAAGAAGAATCCTACTTTAAAGTTAACAATAGCTTCACATCAATCGGAAACATTTGCAAGTCACTTTTAAGGTGCTTTGATTTACACCGTTTCCTTTCGTAATACTTCACTAGCTAGACTTAAAGAAAGCTGCTTACATTACATGGCAGCAGCCATGGGGAATTACTTTAGTAGTATTTTAGTGTTTGAACAGACATAGAACAGAACAGGGCACAGCGGAAAGAGTGTAACGTTTCGTTCCATGTGATTCCTGCAAAGGCTTCCAGCAATTGATTTGCAGCTTTTGTCTCCCCTGCTGTAGCAGGGTGAGATTATTTCAGCACCATGGAGAGCGACAACCATTGGAGAACCAGCAAGTGGAACTGCTGTAGTCATACAGTATTTATTGTATTTCAAGTCAGATTTTCAGTTTTTTACTTAGTGAGAATTTAGGCAAGACAGAAAACAGCAGCTCAAAGTAAACTAGATTTTTACCTCATTATGCTTTTCCTGAATGCTTGTTTTTTATATAATTTCGGTATCACTTTATTTTGCAGTCCTTATGTACATACTATATACAAACTTTCTGTAGAAATTACAAAAACTAGGTAAAAACTAGGTATTAACCCCGAACCTTCCCCTAGACCTAATCCTACACCATGTAGTTTCCTTATATTACCAGTACTTTCTGGTAAGTACACTGTAAGTACATTGTAAGTTTATGTAAGTACATGTACTGTAAAATAAAATGCAACCACAATTTCAATTCATAGTTTCAAGTCACTTGACTGGTTCGAAGACCTGGAGGGCAAAACATCCATAGAACTGCAGCACAAGCATGTCAATTTTTCATCTGTTTCACGGCCACAAATATTCAAATCACCTCTCAAAACAATTAAAAAAGATATGTAAACAAAATTAAAGTTTTGCCAACTTGCAAGCCCCCGCGGCAATATTTTAATTAAATAGTGCATCAAAACATTGTAAAAACACTTAAAATACCTTAATATATTAAAAACAGTAATATTAAAATATCAGGTAACACTTTATTTCGATAGTCCACTTTAGATATTCTACTAACAGTAAGTAACTTTGCAACTACATGTCAACTACCAGTCATTAGAGTATTAGTAGACTGTCTGCTTAAGCATAATTTAGAGCATAGCATGTCACACCGATGTCACAATTGATAGTTTTCACGTGATGCCACGCCCTTATAGGAACACCCCTGTGGCAGGCAAAACAAAGCTTTGCTCCACTGACCTCCAGCTATTTTTAAGCAGTTTGCATTAAGTAGCAATGTAGTAAAACGCAGATATTAAAAGGTGAAATTCAGTAAACACCTTATTTATATGTAAACTAGGCATCATTAATACAGAGATTACTGAATTTGATATTTGGTTACACTTCATAACTACTTGTCAACTACATGTCAACTAATTCTCATTAATTCACAAACTCTCAGATTAGACTGTTAGGGGTAGGGTTAGTAGAATATGTTGACATATACTTGCAAAGTTTCTGATAGTCAGTATGTAGTGGGTTGTGGAACCATCAAAATAAAGTGTTAGGAGATATAAAGCATTGAGCTTGAGCGCATATGAATTAAAGAACCTAAAATTGTACTTTCAGAGCCAGATTTACTAAACAGGGCAAATTAGCTTTAGAGCGCAATTCTATAAAAGTGCCGATGGGAGGGGAAAATTCTGTGTGTGATTTACTGAGCAGATTAAAGAGCACAGATGCAGCCAGATCATTTCCATAACGACCAGCACAAATTACCACCTGCTTTAAGACATGCTTTCTTGGCCATTAAATAATGACACAAATGCCAGTATTTTGACAAGCGCAAATGTTAGTAAATCGCGTTGCTAGAGTCATTTTAATACTCCTTTAAGTAACTATAGGTACAAATTAATTCACTGATATAATTAGAAATATAAACAAATGTGTTTGCATGTATTGTATGCACACACATTCATTTAACCACATAATTGTCTCATTGTCAGGAAATATTCAAACAAGAGGTTACAACCCGTTGCGCCCTTGAACAGAGTATTTAACCCCAGCTTGCTCCAGGGGGATTGCCCACATAATAAGTTGCTAAAAACATCTGTTAAACGACTACTTGCATTACTAATATGGTCCCTTATTGGATAGGAATCTAAAGGCTGCATTCTTCCTAACAGGTCATTTCTCAACTAACTTACAACATTGGTATGACCTCCTCCAAACGACTCATCTCATTGTGTGCATGTGTGCGTTCTTGAGCTCACAGTGGCGAATGTGACACTTTGCTCACGGGGTAGAAGCTTAATAGCACATTAATGTCATCCTCCATCACATGCTCATGTACTCCCCACCCGCTCTGCATGGCAGCTCCCTCCAGCATAACTCCAAATAAATAATTATCATAAGAGACCACGGAACAAGTGCTATTAGAGCGATGAAGGGAAGACTTTAAGAATTCAAATTCAAAAATAAAACATGAACTGAAAGACATACATATGCACCAGTTCAAGGATGTTTTTGTAATAGCACTATTGTATTCAAGGTTTGAGCTCAGCTATGTGCTACTCTTTCCTGATTAACAACTATAGGTCTTTGAACTGTTCTACCACTTATGGTCAACATAATTCTATTTCTCTTTCATTATGTATACAGCACTCTGTTTGGCAGTTATACCTAAAGAGATCATTTTCAACACCCTTTTTAGCCATAATGTAGAAATATTAGCCATAATGTAGTTTTAAAGAATTATAGCACACTGTTTTTCCATTCTTAGAATTAAATAGGCTGATTTTATTATTGTACGTAGCTGTGATAAATTGAATATACTGTCAGGTGTTTTTTCTGTATTTTAGCATGTATTCAGTTAAAAGTTTGTCTACAGAAAAATAAAAGATCAGATCTACCTCTATCCAATCAAAGGATAGTTCACCCAAAAATGTATTGCATTACAGTATTATACATTTAAATGCTGTGAATACATCAATAATATGAGATTTTATATCATAAAATGTAAGTAAATGTGTTGTATAACCACATTTTACATAAAATAAATACAAATGAGATCACAAAATTTATATTTCATGCTGAATTCAATCCTTTTTTAATACACCTTGTAAATAACCTCATATTAATAAACAGTGTTACTAATTGAAATATACATTTTGTTTATTGTAAAATAACCATAGAAAACTAAATGAATGGTTTGAATTGGTTTCTGATATGCAGAATTTTACATAGTACTGTACGCATGAGTAAAATATAATATGTTAATCCTTTCTTCTTAGTCTTTTAAGAAAGATCAGATACTATAAAAAGAAGAAACCCTGAATGATATAACTCACAAAAAGTGGGCACTCACTTTTCATATGGCAAGGATATATTCCTTTCATTTAAATGCTTGCAAATGTAATTTGTGCATAATTTTCACAGAAAACCTCAACTGGTGTACTGGAGCACAAGAGCCGCTTTCTCGTGCTCGCTGAAGTTGCACAAACGTATCTGTCCATGCCCTGAACAGGCGTAGACAGCGAACGGATGTGTTAGATGAAAAAACTAAACAGACTAAACTGTGACAAAGCTGAAGTGCTTCTTTTTTAATGTCCCGAAATGAATTTCAGTTCTGTACAGGATGATTTTATTTGACCGTAAAATTACATTGACTTAATTTGATTTTAAAAGCACGTGCTGTAGCATCTTTGTTTAACTCATTGCAATAAACAATATTTGATTTAACCTTTTGGATTAATTTATTTATAGCATATTTCAGTTTTATTTAGTTTCACTGGTAAAAAAACCTTTTTGCTTTAGACTAGATTTTGAGAAGAGAACAAATGCTGAATGCTGTTTAAGTAACATCTATGTTGCTGAATGTGTGTTGATTGTGTTGTTTGGATTGTAACTATGCAGTTACAAGGTTACAGTTCATGTTTTCATGTAAGAACAGTTTTACATAGTTTCAACCCAATTTTAAAAACAAAAGCTGATGTCAGCACCACCTGTGTTTGTCATATGCCAAATAAACGTCCCATCTCGTCTTGTTTTTTTAAACGGAATCGGACAGGTTAAAATCGGTATCTGAATCAGCCATGAAAGAGTGTGCATCACTAGTTACATTGTGGGTGTTGAGTGTGCAATCGTTTGTGATAATACTTTTACAGGCTCAGAGAAGAGGAACATCAACACTAAAATGCACCAGTGTTAAGTGAAATGAAGGGTGATGCCCTGCACTTGTACACTTTCGATACCCTTGCTTTTGCAGTCAACTTCCATTTATTGTACTGCAAAAGTCCTCTCTCTCTTTCTCTGTCCTTCATTTGCAGTCAGCTTCGATCTATTGTAGAGCAAAGACACTTTCTCCGAAGCTGTCGCTAGCAGATGTCAACACCACATCACATGTCAGCTCTGACGACATATAACTATACTCGCAGTGGTCAGCTGGCTCCCTCTTCCATGACAAAGAGCTGGACTGAGCCACACGAGCTACAAGTGCCCTGAAGCTTTGCTGTCAATGGAAACTGATTCCATCAATCTGAGACAGAAGAGAGAAGAAATGAGTAAAAAATAACAGATGTGACAGAGTATAAGAACTTTTTTCTAAGATTGTTGTTTAAGAGCATTAAAAGAAAATAGTAACGGGTACAATCAGTTTTGTAAAATATGTAAATGCCCCAATACATCGACAATTACGAAAAAGAATGATGCAACAACGATTGAATATAGTGCACCTTCACTGGCAAAATATTCCATATATATGCTGAAATGTGTTTGTGATATTATGACCACTAAGTTAATTACTGAAATGTAATATAGTTATGCACAAGCAGACAACGACATAGAAAGATAATCTGATATATTTTTAGGCACATAAATGAACTACAGTTTTTTATTGGATACAATTTACTAAAAATAGCTAATAAATACTACAATTTGTTACATTAAGTTATCTAGAGAAAGCAGAAATAAATATGGATAAAAGGCTAAAGATGTTGACTAAGTCCTACTAAACTGTCAATTACAGAATCCATATGGTAAATCTTACCAAGGTTGCTAAGTCCCTTCATATTTTAAAGTAAAAATGAACACACCAGTGAAAGTAAACAACTTGACACTGCATCTCTCTCATTATAATCAATTATGCCACACACAGCAAGAGCGACAAGACATAAAAGAGTTTTTATTCTGTGTTAAATTATTTGTAATTTCACGTTTTGACCGTGTGACAGCTTTCGAATGTCATAGAAATGCTACAGTTTTGAGCAGGTAAAAACTCTTTTCTGTTTGACAGGTGCATGATGATATTCATGTAGTGAGGAAAACAAAAAACGTTTTCATTTTTGGGTGAACCATAATTTTAAGGGTGCCATTGAATGGAAAACTGAATTTACCTTGGCATGGTTGAATAATAACAGTTCAGTACATGAACATAACATACTGTGAGTCTC
>JAUMHQ010000053.1:5364555-5374625 GCA_032361165.1 Enteromius paludinosus | reverse complement strand
AAGCAAGTACAAACCTCCAGATTCAGGCTGAACTGGTGAAACTGATATAAATTTAACCTCACTGACGAACTCAATGCGAGAGTTAGTGATTGATGGTTGTTCAAGTCGATGCAATAGCACATATTGCTGTAGAATTGGGATTTCACATTTTTGTTTTTTGTAAAACAGTGATTCTGTTCAAATTCCCTGTAGAATCTTAGATGATTCTGATTTGATTCTTTGTTTGAGCTAATTTGCTACACTAGCAAACACCCCAAATTGTTTTCTAATTCTTAGTTAATTTTCTCTCATTCAGACCACACTTCAGGAACCCACTGACTTAATTCTCGATGATAGCAGCCATTAGAATGTGACACTGCATGGCAAAGAAGAAAAGCATGCAGACACAGTGCCAGAGGAAAGATCTTGTCATCGTTAGTTTGTCACTGCTGCCTGCTCGCCAGCACTCAAGGCCTTCACTTCAGGTATGATGGAGACACAGAGCTCATTATCAGGTCTAGGCGGCATCTGCGCCCCCTATAGTGTTTGAAACATGTCTGGATCTGCCTCTTTCTATTTGCCTCTAATCTGTAGACAGAAAGCAAAAGCATCATCTAGTTTTTGGTCACATTCAATAGGATTCTCTTTCCACCGACCGACACCTACAGTACACTATCAGCAGAGACTTTTTTATTATTTTTTTTTAACCACAATCCACAGGTTATAATCCTAAATGGAGTAGTCTGTGGGGCTTATTTGTGTGCTGCTGCATAGAAGTTTCAGCTTGTCATTTATCAGTAAAGGACAATAATAGAGGCACAGCAAGCAGCGCGGCAGTCGTTTCTTTCTCCTTTGGCAAAACCGTGATAAATGACTTAGAAGAGGATGATTTTTCATATGATGGTTATGCTGTATAACTGTCCTCATGGGCTGATATTGCAGAGCTTGGAACAAATAAAACCTCAGGTAGTGCTCCAGAAAGGGGTTCGATGAACACCTTTGAAAATTTCAGATCTCTTCCCCAGTCAACACCGAAGAATAAAAACATTACGAGCGTTTATATTGTTTCCCAAAGCAGTGTTAATGCTTATGTTGGAAGGAAAGCATGCATCTTGCTGTTAATGCTCATGTCGGAAGAAAAGCATGCATCTTGCTGTTTTATCAGTCGCTGAAAGACCAACATAAACGAGCCGCTTTTCAGCTCCTGCTGAGCTACAATTCAACCGAGCAAATTATTGAAGCACCAGGGATGCTCAGTAACTAGTATCATAAACCACATTCATCACCTTAAGGGTTGGATTATAAAGGCATTCAGTACATCAGCAACTGATTTGCTGAGGCAAAAACCGTAAGAGCGCATGTAATTAGCTGATGTATTAAACATGTTTCTGTCACTGACTATGGCACTAATGTGCAAAAATATTACACAGCATAGATTAATCCATCCATTCATGGAATTTCGGCAATCATGGAAATCGTTGAAAATTCTCAAGCACCCTCAATCACACTGTTTGCCTACAAGCAGGAATAGATGAAGGCACAAAACACTTTGCTTCACATTATTAAAAAAGAGAGAGACAAAACAAAGAGAGAAAATCTTAAAAAAAAAAAAAAAATGACATTTTGGGGTAGGATGTTTTAAAAAATAAATCTCTTATGCTTACCAAGGTTGCATCTATTTGGTCAAAAATTCCCTTAAAATAAAAAAAAATCATCATAGTGAAACAAAATATTTTTATAATCTTACTAACTATTGAATGGCAGCGGTAGCTTATTTCTCAACACAAAAGTAAGCTGTTTTCTGTGACTGTTCGAGACTTCAGTTCATTAGCCAGTGTAAGGAAATAAACAGAAGAATTACAAAATGCAGTAAATGGTAAAACTGTTTTTTCCACATTTAAAACAATACATTAAAAATGAAATGTTAAGACACACAATCAATATCAACCAGCAAAATAAATACAGCCTGAACACAGGGAACTTCATTAAAAAGCCTTACTAAAAATCTTACTGATCCCAAACTTTTGAATAGAAGTGTACATAGCAAATCAGACTGCAATCGAAATCAAGTCTTTCATAGACCCATGTAATAATGATTATTAAAGTAAGATGGATAGGTCTATAGGTTTACATGTGGTTTATAAAACTGATAGAAGACAGTTTTCAGGATTATTCTCAATGAAGTGTCTAATTTTTAAAGGAGCTTAATGTAATGGCTAGTATATGCATTTTAACTGTCAGCACCTACCAATTCTAAAACAGACACTGAAAGCTGTTTGACAGCCGAAGCGTTAGCACTAATGAAAGCAGTATGATTGTGTTGTAATATGATCTTTATCTGCAATAAAACACTGACATTTATGTGAATTAATAATAAAGTAAACTTTCTGCCATTTCAAACATTTTCTGTCCCAACCCTATTGGTGCCAGGACCTTTTTAAAAACTGTTTTAGAGAAATATCTGTTGATGCGCCATGGGAAAACTTTAAATGAATTAGTTAAAGATGCAGATTTGAGCTGATCAACACTGTCACCCATTTGTTTATTTATGAAGGAGAAAATCAGCTATATTTATCAGCTATAAACATGACAGCCCCTTCTGCTGCCCTTCTGTCGACTGTTTTCTGTTCCCAACATAGTGAAAACAAAACTGACTCCATGATCCTAATTTGTTGCCACAATGGCAAACAAATTCCAAGAAATAAAGTAAGAAATTCAAAGTCCAACAGGTTTGGACTGGTACCTCTCGATCTTCACCTGGTATAAACTCAAGGGCAATGTGTTGCTGCTTATCTTGATGCCTGGTAAATAAGAGATCTTATCTGCCGCCTCGTGATGACATTGAAGGCCCATGCTCTAATCGATAAAATCCAATTCTTTGTAGATCTGTGGCTCTGATTAGCGTCCCTCTAATTCAATCCCCGTTTTTGTCATCCATTATGGTGGCATGGTGGGGCGCTATAAAGGATGTTGTTATCGCTGGTTATGAGTTTAGCACTGATGTAAAGCTGGCAATGTGATTGGCCGAACGGGGACTTCCTCTGGCTCTTCTAATTGCAAATCCACTTGGGCCCAGACTGATACATTTCATCGCCTTGGCAACACTGCAGGCAGTGAACCTGGTAATGGGGGAAGTATATTCTCAGGGGAGGAAATTACTGCTTTCCATATTGTAGCTGGACAGAGCAAAAGGGGAGAAGGGAATGGTGTACAACCTGTCCTGAAAATCTGTTGTAAATCTATTGTACCAAAGATAGTGAGCTACAAAAAAGAACAACACATTCAGTGGAATGAGGATGTGACATCCAGGACCTATCTTAATTTATGACTACTGAACCTGACATACATTTGTAATGGTGATGTGTCCTTGAAGGGCAATACTGTAGTATGATGAATCTGTGTGCAAGGATATGTAACATGCAAAGAAATTGGTGCAAGAATACAATTTGCAACATGTATGTACAGTATTGAGATGAAACTGAGATCAGCAAGCAGATAAGCTGGGATAAATCGGTCTGGCAGATCACCGGATGAAATCATCACCTAAATAAGAACTAATTTTTTTTACTGTGAATTAAACACAGGAGAGATGCATGCTTTCCAGACCTATTTCTAAGTATACAATCTGTGCAAAAGCAGAAATTGAGACATTATGAGATGCCATTCTAGTGATTACATTAAAGTTATTTTGTATATATTTTGTTTGGCAATGCATGTATAGAATGTGTCAAGTGACAGCCAAGTTTGCTTTGACTTTTCCCATACACAGAGGGGAAAATGATCTGTTGTGATTTTTCATTTTCCCATTATCACAATTTCACAGCACAGCAATCACACAATAATGAACTTCCAGAAGCAATTAAGAGGCTTTTTCTGGCACATAGCCTTCATGTGAGGCAAACATGAAGGCTATGTAGACTAATCATAGTGTGCTTCTAAGAAGCTCGTGGACTTGGCTTTTATTTTTTGCTAATAGAAAAAATAAAAATTAAAACAATTCTAAAATCAATGCACAGTCAAGTGTGTACCTCTGACAGTTCCTGTAATTAATCTTAAATTGTGCTGGACATTATTGTAGCTGGCAAGAAAAAATTAAATGAATGTTACAGAACTTTCAAAAGAATATTTTTTAGCTATTTCTTTTATTCATGTTTTTAGCAAAAGAAAATTTTTGCCATATTTTTGCACTGGTCAGCGCACATTCCATTTATATTCAACCAAAATCTAGGCTCAGAACAGGCAAAAAAAAAATACAGCTGTGCAAATCACAGACACCTACTGAAGCTGAATGAGAAACAAGTGAGCAAAAAGACTGCAATACATCACAGTTCTAAATCACAACAGCCATGGTAAACCAAAAAAGAATCTTCATGCTATTGTATCATGACAGATGTTGATATAATATCGCATTGCCAAATCACCCCAACCGTGAACTTTATTTATTCATGAGAATCTCAATGAGCATCTAAATCTCTCCTGTAACACAGTCTAACTGGGAAATAACCAGCTGTAGTGTGAAGATGGTGATGAATTCTCAAAAGCAAATTATGGAATAAACTTCTATAGAAAAGTGAAAACAGTTTAATATTTAACATACTTGTTCCTGACTGTTTTAGACAGCATTTTCATAATATAACAAGATCACATTAGTCTTACCAGTGTTTTGGTCCATGTACTCTTGTGAGGTATGTTGGTTCTGATGGACCCATTCCCCATTACATTTGAAGAAGATCTGCAGGGCAGGAGTTGCTCGACAGCGCAGCTTGATTGGATTGTTTTTAATTATGTAAGCATCCTCAGGCTCTTGCAGGAAGTGAGGTAACGTTCCACCTACTGATGACAGAGAATCAGCAAGGGCGTCACTGACAGTTCCTGTGAAATCAATTAACACAAGTAAGAAACAATCACTCTTCTCTAGCACATTTGCTCAGAATTGAAACTCATTAAATCTTAATATTATAGGCATTTGTTAGATCCGTGAACACCCCAGATACATCACACACTGCATGTGGGCCTTGTATTTACAATTATTTGCTAACCTAAAAAAATAGTGTCAAAATCTTATCTAAATGTGGTCTGCATTGAATACAGCTTCAAAATTTGTTAATATGGTGCTTTTCCTCTGGGAATGTTCTGAGCTTTGCATTGATTTTAAACTGTATTCCAAAGAGACAATTCTGCTAAAACAATTCAAGCCATTTTCTACTTTAAAAAACGCATTAGCTTTCCCTGAGTGGTTTTGAGATGAAAAGAATAAAAGAATTAGCGATGGAAGAGAGTGCGACTGATTGCTTTGTGTCTGACTGATGAGCTAAAATGCATCTTAGTTCAGAAAAAAGTGAGAACGCTCTTCCTTGGGCTGAGTGTTTGTTTTAGTTTTCTTTCTTTCTGCCATTATTCTTTTCAGCAGTAGGAAGCATAAAATAGCAGACAGGTCAACAGAGACAGAGAGAAGATAAGTAAGACAGATAAAGAGGTGTAAAGGATGAAGGGAATTAAGAAAGATTTTACTTGGAGATATTCACTTGAACACCATTTTAATAACTGTAATTGCCTACACCATCTCTGACACTCTGGAATGAAACACTCCACTCATGAGAGACCGGCCATATACTGCGATATACTGTCAGATGTGTAAAATCCCATGGAAGCCATTAAACTAGCAGCTAATTCAGCTCTGCCCACTGAAAACTAATAGACTTAATTTTTTTTACCACCTCCCACATTGGCTGTCATGTGAAACAAATCAAGAATGTATTGTACGCATACATACACACACTAAAAACAATTAATGCACAAAGTTTATAAATCTCTTTTAATATTGTAGACAATGCAGGAGAACATCCTACCAAAAGTTCAAATTGTTTTTAAATAATGGGGTCATGAGAAATCAAAATGGATATATAAGAGGTCATTGTGCTATAAAAATATCCTCCAAGTTTCAAAACTCAAAACTTTCTCTTTAGTTTAAACTAAACATGCTGTGCTGACTATATTGGGTCCCACACAAGAGTGAGAAACTGCTTTTATTACATGATCACTATTGCTTTGTCTGTTATTACAGATGGTTTGATATGTACATTGAGTATTAATGCATTATTTAACTTGAATACAGCAGTGTCCATCTTTGGAGGATGTAGTCTGTCAAGCATACACAGCTGTTAGCCAATAATAGCAGTGGGCACTTACTTCTGAGTCTACAATCCATCATGTCTATTTAAACAGAGCTTTCTGATAAGAGGGGGTCAAAAACAGGACAGAAAATAGCCTGTTGTCCCTAAATGATGATGTTTTATATATATATATATATATATATATACACACACACACAATGAACACATCGGTGGGCATAAATAACTTAAAACCATTATTTAATACCCTAAACTGAATCCAAACTTAATTATAACAGGAGACAATACATTTAAACAAAAAGTAAAATACTAATATAGTACAGATACATCCTGCTTCCCTAGTGCATAAAACGTTATATAAATAAGCAGACTATTATTGGTAGTGCAGAAAGTGCAGACAGTATCCCGCTAGCTACAGCTGTATACTACCGCATAGTCGGCTGCTATTAACCAGCAGTAGAGTGACCTGGTAACCTCCAGCGACTTAATTGCCATCACTGTCTACAGCTGCACTCAAGTATCATCTGTCAAGCTTGTTTGAGAAGAAATTTAGTGTTGCAATTGCCCCTGGTCTCCCCTACTCAACTACAATTTTTAGACAAATGCACTGTGATTAAGCGAATAGCAGAGAGCACCATTCCCCTCATCTTACATGATTTTCTTGCTTTTAAGAGGGGCGAAATTGCTGAAGAGTGGACATGTTAATGATGTACAGTACAAAACAAAACATGCCAACAGCACTTTAACCTCTAATTAAAAACCATTCATTGTTGAATGCTCTATTTCTGGGTGTAGAAAAACAGCTTTGAAGAAGCACCAAAGAAACAAATGTTACCATTCTGAGTTATATTCCCAGGTGTGTGATACCTAGTTCATGGAGAGTGCCTTCTGAGCTGTTTGCAGATTCTCCAAGTGGAAAAACAAAGTCACACTAGCGATGTCAGGAAAATGTCACAGATCGCCACTTGGGTAAGGATGCAAAAGCAGGAAATCTTAGATGCATGATATTACACTGGGTTTCAAAGTTCAAGGAACAAAACATGGAGCTCACTCTAAATTATTCAAAATGAAACGTTACTCTGCCTCACACCTCACTGTGGACAGGAATTTGTCTTGGTTGCACGGAGCACGACAGACAGACAGAATCCCTGGAAAACAGCACACAATTACATCAGCATATTTACCTTCAGGATCTTCACGAATTCTGGTGATTTTGTCAACTTTGCCTAAAATCTCAGCTTCCTTAATGAGGGCAATAAAAACTTGGTTGAGCACCTTTGGTGTAAAAATCAGTTCTCAGCTATTTGTACTGTATAGTTCGGAATGGTGGCAAAAACAGTGCACAGTTTCAGGAAGTATCACAGCTCAACCCTTTTTCTGTTCATTCTATGCACAAGCACTTCCAGAAGTTTGGTTGGGAAAACAAATGGATTTGAACAAAACAGGCAAGACGAAGAGAAAAAGGAGGACACAATTGTGCTGTGCAGTGTTGCAGATAGGTGGGTGACAAGATGAGCTGAATACAACGACATCACTTCCCTCTGCTACAGAGGGTTAATAGGAAAAAAAGGCAACCGCAACCTTTTGGACAGAATTCATTATTCTTCCTCGTAGGTCTGTCAATCTTTAAAGCCCACGTTTAATACATGCATTGCCCTGTTGACTTTGCTTGTTTTCTATTCATGCAAATGTCTTCCCATGACATCACATGGTATTTCTCTATTTTAAAAGGGATTAGAAGTACAGTTCCCTTTCTTTACCAGCAAAAACCCAGCGATGAACAGAAGGAACAACCTGAAATGATTTCAGATCCATCTGCCATCTGTTGCTGCACAGAGAGCCTAAACTTTATTTCACCCAAACTGCCGTGCAATGAATTAAACATGAATCAGACACAGCATCGTACTAAACTTCAGCAGAAAACATGATGAAATCATAACATTTAGATTTTTTTTTTTAAAGATTTACAAGCCATTAGCAACATTTATGCAGGAAACAACAAATAAATGCATACAGGATTTATTATAATAAAGTAAATAGAACACAAGGAGAAGATTAAAGCTAACTCTGTATATGTGTATCTCTGTATATGCACCTGTGTATGTTTTTGACCTCTTGCTCTGTCATCTAAATGCAAACCTATATTGATCTGTACAAAACTGATACCATCAATATATTAGTTCAGCAGAGTGGTTTTAAAGGGCCTTTTACATTATGGGCCAATAGGTGAACATGCAAGATCACTTTGTGCTTTGACTTTGTCAGCGTATATATAAGAAATCTCATTTAGTGACTACTGCTGGCTCTATAATGAAGAAAAACAGTGACAATTCACCCATAAATGAAAAATGTAAAAAAAAAAAACATATATTTGTCTATTTACCCTAAATGTTGTTGCTGACTTTTTTCTGCAATAATAAAAAATTACAGTCAATTTTATCACACAAACCCTTTGCATGGGCTATGGTGCATTTTTGTCATTTGTAATGGAGAAACCACATGAGGTTGGGTAAATAATAATAATAATAATAATAATAATAATAAATAAATAATGTGCAACTATTCCTAGAGTTCATCTTCTAATCCGCACTAAACTCAACAGAAAAACAGCAATTCGACCGTCATAAAGCACACCCAATTATAAACAACTTCCCATGTGCAAATCCAATAAGGAACAGTAATGAAGTATAAAAGAAAAGGGCGGGGGGTGGGTGGGTGTAGAGGTTAATGGGCTTGTGCACATCTCTAACTGGGTTTGAGTTCACACTGATTCCCAGAGTGCTAATTGTTGGCCTTATCTTTTTAGCAGTGCTTGCACACTTACTGCAATAAAAGGCAATGGATAATCGGGACAATCTATGCTCTATAAAAACAGCAGAGCCAATTCTTTCTGCTCTTCCTATGATGGATGAGCATAAACGCAAGTCCTAATGACTCTAACAAGCAAGCCACCAATAAGTCATTCATTTTCGCATTATGCTACTTAATTTAAATGCAGTCTATGTGCAATAAGGTCCACAGCCTGTCCAATAGTTAGCAGACAGAAACGAGGTAGAGTTATTTAATACACTAATCCAAGTGATTCAATTATGTACTTTTCAGTAAAGACTGTAAAAAAAAAAACAAAAAAAAAAAACACTGCACAATAATGTGTGTTTATCACACCCTTACAAAAACTGCAAACCATAAGGTGAGATAGCATCATGCCGGCTCCCTAGAGTTCTAAGTGCTGTTTCTTTAGTGATGTTTATTTTGTGCCTTTTTCACTCTTTTATCTCTCAGTTTATTACATCTAGAATTATATATGGTGTATTATGACTGTTACAGTGCCGCTGTTAAGTTTCTGTCTGTTTTAGTTTCGTTTTAGCATTTACGAAAGTGATGACTTTGTTATCGCTCCCTGGTTCTGTTTAAACTCTGCCCTATTCTCCATGACATAATCAAGGTTGGGCTTGATTATTGTTTTAGGCTAATTCGTGAAACTCTTTAGTTGTATCTATTTATTTTGTCCACCAAAATAGGCTGGTTATCATTTACAGCTGTTAAAATACTTTATTACACGGCTTCGTGGAATACTTAATTTTGATTGGTCAGTCGCCACATTCCAAAGTTTGTTATTCCCAAACAACAATCGGTAAATCTAATAACACAGGTTCATCCGGGTGCTACGCATCATCTTGACTGTAATTATATCACTCCGCTGTCGCTGATAGTTTAGCGCCATCCTATTGCTCAAAAATGTTTAAAATGGAGGACTTAACCATTAAACTCAACATGTACGGGAAAAGCAAAAGCAGTGGATTTCAGCAGTGGATAGAAGATGACTCGACTGACTCCCTAGGTTAAGCAAATGTATGTAAAGGAAACAGGATAATTTAACCCAGTGGGGTAGCCGGTAGGGGACCAGTTCACCACAGACGTCCGGTCAGAGACATGAAGATACAACTTAAAGTTCTTTGA
>JAUMHQ010000053.1:5346030-5358463 GCA_032361165.1 Enteromius paludinosus | reverse complement strand
CATTACAGAAAATAATGAACTTTATCACAATATGCTAATTTTTTGAGAAGGACCTGTATATATATATATATATATATATACACACGCAGATTAAAATATTTTCAAGGACTAACTTTAGTTTCCTTATCTGCTTTTGGTTTGCAATTGCTGCTTTAAACTGTGGCTCTGCATGTCATTCAATAGGTTAAACTCTCAATCACTTAGACGGCTTAAATAAGAACTACAAACTAAACCTGCTGTCACTTCAAGTTGTAGAAGTCCAACCCACAGAAACCACAAGCAGCTCTACACATTCAAATGAGCCTGGCAGACAACATTTCCTCCACAGAACGGGTTCAGAACTCCTTTTATCACTTGAAGACCTTTGTAGAAGGAGTTTTTGTTTTAGTTCCAGTTTTGGCTGACTGTGAAGATGAGGGCTGCATGTTAAGAAAGTTGTTTCACTAGCTGAACGTATGGTCAAAAGTGTGAAAAGCAGCCAGTACTTGAAACTCTCACACAAAATCGTTCTCCTTCACTCACTTGTTTTCTCTCTCTTTCTCCACTTCACAGATCCGACTCTATTCTCAAATCCACACATTCAGCACTCTGGTCACACTTCTTCACTGTTAGGCATTCATTACAGGTGTCATTTTACCTTATCAGCAACATTAGTTCTCAGATTTGTCTGCAGTGACAGAGAAGAGGCTGCTGGCTCCCTCTGCCCCTCTCACATTTACCTTAGATGGCACTGATGCCCATCTGCTCTCCAGGTGCTAGAAGCCATTAAAACAGGCTAGCAGAAGATATCTTGGACAAAAAGCTCTGCTGCATCAACAATCCTTAAAGTTAAGCCAGGGTGTGCCTTTATTGGCTGAAGCAAAAATATCAAGAACATGCCACCACTCACTTTTTGTACCTTGCCATCTACGGTGCCAATAATGATGTCCATTGTGGATATCAGACTTTAGTTTTTAAACATCTTTAAGGGCTTTGCATTGTCTGTGAGCTTGTTAAAAGGAGAATGATATGGCACTCCACCCTCTACTTTTGTAACAAATAACGGTTTTAACTCAAGAGTGTAATTTAAAGTTTATCTGTGGTATTCCTACACAGGTGATTACAAAGAATAAAAGCGGCCTGAGAACCCTCAAAGTGAGTCTAGATTAATTACATTCGTAAATGAAAAACGTTTGATGATTGAATTTGCTTTCTGCTTGATGTTGCACGCTGATATATCAAAAATGAAATTCTAGATAGAAACAATATGAAATAACATCAATTTGATAACAATTGACTTGCATATCAAGAGATTTCATAAAGCAGTAATACATGGGAATGACTCTTTAGCTTAAGCCCTCCAATTGCTTTCATTTGTCCTGTAGATAAGACTATGCCAAGACTAAGACACACTTGAACAATGGAGCTTAAAATCAAATGCTGTAATGAGCAGCATACTGTAGTACGAAAGCAAATTCAAAAGCAACCCCACGTTACAGACGTTCATTCCCATATTGCATTAGTAATCCTCTAAAAGTGAGATGAGATAAGAAAATTCATTAAATTGAAATTACTGTCATTTGCAAGAAGAAAAGTGAATAATAAATTAAATGTTAAGTGGTGAAGAAGAAAAGATGTTTTCTAAAAGAAGCTCTCTCTGAGAACAATTACCCTCATATTCTGCTTCATGCATAACATTAGACATGTTTTATATTAGCATAGAGAATATTATTACAGCAGCTACTGACTGGCAGATTTGTGCAGAAATATATTTTGGGCTCTTTATTCTGACTGCCATCTGGGTAAAGAACAGCAATCAATAGCAGTTTGATTTCAAATTAAAGAATTTTTTTGATTTTAAGAAAATAAATTGAATACAATCTAATCTTTGAAATGCAATCCAGTAAAATGAAATGCCAGGCATTTAAGATCCCCTTGCAATAAAATACAAATGAGATGAAACTAAATATGAGTAAATGACATACAGTAGCAACAGTTATCCTATCAACATAAAATCAAAACATGAGTCCTCTGGTTTATCTTAATCTTTGCGCACACAAGAATTGAATATGGATCATTTTAAGCAGCATTCTAATTCAGCCCTCTTCCAGAGAACTCTGTTTACAATACAAAAGAATTTTACTTATTCAATATGAACAAGAAATGGGTTGCAAAACTTCAAAAATTCAATCAGTACACACAAACCATCCGGTTCGGTCTCAATCTCCTATAAAAATAATAATAAAAACTATAAAAACTATATTTAAAAAAACTCTATCATTTTCCTTTTTTAATAATACAGACCTTGGTTTGGCTATTTTGCCACAGCTAATGGAAAGGGAGGACAAACGTGTCTTCTCTGCAGAAGTCTCGGGTTTGACTGGCTCATTAATAATTACAAAATGTTCAGGCACTTTTATGTGAATGATGAAATGATGCATTTGGCGCACTGGCTGCTTCATTTGTTCTATTTTGTGTCTTGTATTCTAACCTCTGATTTTGACTTGTTTTGGATGACACAAAGAGCAAAAACAGGATTTTTTAAACAGAGTGTTTTTTAGATGTTAAACTCAAAGGACATTACCCTTTTCTTGCTTCCTTTCTGTCTCGGTTGATTCTTTTGTGGCTACAGCTTTCCATTAATCAGCAGGTGAGTAAAACAGCCCTCTCCAGCTCACTGGTTGCGAGGTAAATGAAGTCTCTTCAGAGAAAAGTTGCACAGGCTGATTTATTTACCATGTGGTGATATGAGGGCTCTCAAGAGGTAGTGAAAGATCCAGGGGAAATGACCTATAAACCCACACACAGGCCCACACTGATCAATCTTCTTTAATGCTATGCATGAGAACGGCGAATGAATAAATCTGTTTTAGCCATGAAAATAGCCAATGAGACAAATTTTGTGCCAGTTCTACAATGTAAATGTCTTGCTACAGATCCACAGCATGCTCTCCTCTCTTCTGTGTCTAATAAGGAATGAACAGAAAAAGAAAAAAAAAGCTAATCTAGCAAATGCACTTACAGTATTTCATGAGTCACCATTCAAATGAAGATATACATATACGGGGACATTTCAGACCCATTTGCAGCATTGTAGCCATTTGTAAATCTTAATTCTGTCATTAAAGTTATCATGTATCAAAAAAAGGAATATAAACCACTTATCCCACCATAATGTGCTAAGTTCTAAGATAGCAGTGAAAGAAATAATGCAATGAACTTTAAATGAGGAAACGTTGTTACTTCATTAATCTGCTAGTTTAATCTAATAAAGTCAATTACTTTCTTCTTTCTCTCTCAAGCAATTATACCTTCCAATTTCGAAACGTATACAAATTGTGGTACAGAGTTTCAATATTGCAGCACTTGAGCATCACAGTTAAAGACATTATTCAGAGAAAAGCAGCAAAACATGGCTTTTTGTTCACTGAGCAGTGAGCAGAATATCAAACAGATTCAGTAGAAGATCCTCTAAATGCAGAACAGATCCTGAAAACAAAGCCACCATCTAATGGATGGACATCTAGTAGATGTAGTCTATTTATAAAAGTATAAAACAACAAACAAATAGTCTTTTGTCTATGTAGTTTCCCAAAAACAAAAAGAAGCTTGTAAAAGAATAGGTTTCTCTATTTTGAAAAGAAGTGCAAATGTGTCAGCAACAAAGTGATCGATACGATACAGTTGAGCGTAGCATTGAAAACATTATATTTTACACTATTTATTCTCTTTTTTTTTCTGAATCGTTTGTTTCGTATGTGTACCGAACCGAAAGCCTCATACCGAACGGTTCAATACGATCACGCGTATCGTTACACCCCTAGTGAATATAGATATTTTAACCAATGCACCCAAATAATTTTTCAGTTCAAATCAATTACACCAACCTCATGGATTATTAAATCTTAAAAAAAATAAAATAAATAAAACTAAACATTGTATACAGGCCTCAAAATGTGAAAGAAAGTGAGAGGTCAGCTGTCCCCTGAGTTCTCATTATAGTTACTAAGACAACACGTGTCCCTGGAGCTCAGGCTCTCTAAAGCAAACCCTTCGTGTGTGCAGAACGGAAGAATGAATACAATCATATCTCTTAGCATTGTAATCCATTTATACTCGCCATTTAGGTTATTAAATATTACATCACCCTTGATGTCTTGGTCCAAGTTGAGAGCAGAATCCTCTTTGGAACCATCAATCATTCAAAATATTTTCCCAGCTTACAATTTCCATAGGCATATCATATTTATGGAGAGTGACAATCATGACAGAGCAGACATGTGATACTGAAACTCTGACACATCTGCTGTGCATCAGTTGCCAAAATGGCAAAGCGTGAGCAATCTCATACGATCCAGCCCAACCTTAATGCATCTTTCGCTTCATATCCCAGTCCACCTGCCACCACTCATCGACTGACATTTTACCGCAGAATTGTAAGTCAACACTGCAACCGATTTTTTCCTCAAAGCACATTTAACCTTGTGGAATATGATGTCTAACCACAACAGATGAGAACATCCAGAATGGTATACAGACACAGCTGGACATCATTTTCTCAGAGACTTTCTTGAAAATGGCACTGTTATCAAAAATAATGTTTCATTGTACAGATGGCAAGCAGTTGGTTTCATTTTTGCATCAGCTGCAAGATAGTCACTTCTATCATGTAATCCACAAAGTATAGGTCGGACTGAGATCAGTGGTGGCATTTCAAGTTAATTTTGACCTTTTCCAAGTAGTGAGATTCTGATTTGTATTACAGTGTGTAATACAAAGTCGAATTTCATGGTACAAACCAAACTCAAGAACAACTTAAAAAAAAAGAAAAAAAAAAAAAAGAGCTTTTCACAGTTTTAATTTGGACTTCATAATTATGTTCTGTATTTTATAGAAAAAACAAGGAATATTAATTGCAAAAGCAGGAATTTTTAAAAAGGCACACCGCCTTTTCTTCTATAAAAGAAATCGGTAACACTTTACAATAAGGATCATTAGTTAACCGTAATTAACAACAGTAGTAAACATGAACTGAGAATGAACAATACTTCTACAACATGTATTAATATTACCTAGCGTTAATTTCAACATTTACTAATACATTATTAAAATCACAAGTTGTGTTTGTTAAAATTAGCTAATACACTGTGAACTAACATCAACTAACAATGAACAACTGTATTTTCATTAACTAACATTAACAAAGATTAATAAATAGCATAATAAATGCATTGTTTATTGTTTGTTCATGTCAGTTAATACATTAACTAATGTTAACAAATGACACCTTGTTGTAAAGTGTTACCAAGAAAACAAACAAGTGTGTCTGTGACTAGCCGTCAAGTACTGTAATCCTGCAGACCAAGAAAAAAAGGGTGGGAGTTTAAGAAAAAAAATAATCCCTTGCAACAGCCACTGTATTTCAGAAGATTCCAGCTGAAGGACTAGAGTGAAGTTATTGATTTATCGAACCAGTTCAATCTTTGGTCAGTCCTGCTTTATTGATCCAAACTTGGCATATGACTTTGATGGAGCTCAGTCATGGATTTAATTAAAACTAAGAGAGAAAACGGAGTCACATTCAAGACAGGAAAGTTGAAAAAAAAAAAAAGAAATCAATTATCTAAAATGTAAAAAGGTTTTAGTGTTTGAACACTCATTGTCTGAGAGTTAGAAATACCTCTTTAAAACAAACTAAATGTAAATAAATTATTAGAAGAAACGTCTCAGTTATTTATGTAACCCTTTTCCCTGAAGGAGGGAACAGAGACATTACGTCATTGACTGATGTCATGGAATCCCGCCTGGGAGACCAATCAACCCTGATCTTTGTAGAAAAAGTCAATGAGAATTGACCAGTGGTTTTTGCATGCCTAACCACTCCCTCATACATACGGGTATATAAGATGATGTTGTGTAAAGATCGCAACCGACTCCCCAGCGCAGTCCGACCTTGTGGCAAGAGGGATGTAACGTCTCTGTTCCCTCCTTCACGAAACAAAGGTCACATATGTAACCGAGACGTTCCCTTTCAGTCAGTCACTATGACGTTACATCATTTGACTGGCATCATGGGGTCCCTATGTAAAAGCCACAACTGCATCACGTAGGAGGCCCAAATGCTGACAGGCTGCGTCTGGATAGCGTGTGAGGCCAAATGAAAGCTCAAACTTAACCATCCCAACATCCTGGAGGCCAGTAAACGGGCCCTGCAGGGGTCTCTGATTTTTTATTTTTTTTTACCAGAAGCAGGAGTAGGGGTTGGAGCACACAGGGTCCTGTGTGGAACTTAATTAAGTGAGGGGAACACAGTGGGAAAAAACGTGGGATACGACGCCAGATCTGAAGAGGGTAAAGGAAGCCCTCTATTGGACACAGTTCAAGCTACTCCACTAGCAAGAACTGTGAGGCGATGGAGGAACCAGATGACATGGTGCTGCAAGCCGACACCCGCCCAGCCTCCTGGAATTAACTGATGTTTCCCAAAACACAGGAGGACAGATGATCCATGCAAAGAATGTAAATGTTTGGGTGTCACCCAACCCACAGCTCTGCAGATGTCTGCTATTGAGACATCTGCAGGAGGAGACACTCTGCGTGGAGTGGGCTCTCACCCTTAGGGGGCATGGCTCACCTTGGGCCTGATACACCAAAGTGATGGCTTCAACCACCCAACTGGCCAACCTCTGTTTGGAGAGAGCATTCCCCTTCTGTTGTCCTCTGAAGCAAACAAAGAGCTTCTGAAACTCCGGGTGTGCATTCCACATAGCATTCCACGCAAAAGTGCAGAGCGTGTCGGGACACAGAAAATCGAGGGTCTGGTTTGCCTCCTCCGAGGGCAGCGCTTGCAAGTTCACCACTTGATTTCGAAAGGGGGTAGTGGGAACTTTGGGCACATAACCAGGTCTGGGTCTCAGGTTAATGTGAGAGTAGGACGGACCAAATTCAAGGCACAAATCACTGACTGAGAATGCGGTCAGGGAATAAAACCTCTGCCAGTGGGAAGATCCTTTTGAGACAAACAGATCTACCTGGGCCTCCCTGAATTAACTCCAAATCTGCTGGATCATCCTGGGATGGAGTCTCCATTCTCCGGGTAAAGTGAGCTGTCGGCTGCACGATTCAGGTCCCCCAGAATGTGAATAGCTCGCAGTGATTTCAACTGTGAATGATTCAAGAGGAGTGCTTAACCGGTCTCATATATTACAGGACAAGCGGCGGAACTGCGGCTGCCATTTGCCCGAAGAGCCTCTGAAAGAGTTTTAAAGAGGCTGCAAGGCAGCTCAGCAAAGATCGTGACCATTCGTTTGTGAGACGAGCTGTCATTTTGACTGAGTTGAGAATTCGGACACCATTTCCCAAAGGGGAGTCAGGGCACCCTCCGCCACCTTGTTAAAGGCGCAGCGAGACAGGGCCAGGGGGAGATTTGTGAGATGGGTGCGCCAAGAAAGCGCACTTTTTCTGCGTCACCCATCTGCACCAGGTTCAGCCAGAGATAGCTCTCCTGGACCACCATGGTGGACATCACCTGACCGAGGGACCATGCCGTGACCTTCATTGCCCGTAGAGCAAAGTTGGTCTATGTGCGCAGTTTCTGCATCAACCTCTGGTCTGAACAACCCTCGTGCAGTTCGTTTAGTGCCTTAGCCTGGTGGACCTGCAGGATGGCCATGGCATGCAGGGCTGTAGGCCTTGGTAGCGAGAGCTGACGACAGCTTACAGGCTTTGGACGGGAGACGTGGGCGGAGGAGCATGGCCGGCAGCTCCGCCTCTGATTCTTTCAGAACACAGTGACTTGCATCTTTCAGAAGCTCCACAGGACTTCGCATTGGTAGATCAAGAGTCTGTGGGGACTTGCCCGGCGGATTATTCCTGAGTGTCACCCTGAGGTGGGCCAAGCCACTAGCCGATGCAGCCGTGAAGCCTTTATGGCCCTCCAAACTGCAAGTGGTACAAGCTAGCCTTCTAATGAAAGGCTAGGGTTAGGGTTAGCATTGGGGCAGTCGTGGCCTAATGGATAGAGAGTCGGACCTGTAGGACCTAAAGGTCATGGGTTCGAGTCCCAGGTCCGGCAGGGATTGACAGGCTCTCTCCACCTTCAATACCACGACTGAGGTGAGACCCTTGAGCAAGGCACCGTTCCCCCAACTGCTCCCCGGGCGCCACAGCACTAGCTGCCCACTGCTCCGGGTGTGTGTGTGTGCGTGGTTGATCACTTCTCACTGCTGTTTGTGTTCACTTGGATGGGTTCAATGCAGAGCACAAATTCCTAGTATGGGAAACCATACCTGGCCACTTGTCACATCCTTTCCTTTTCCTTTCCTTTAAAATGTGCTAATACTGTAAGTACTAATGCACAGGCAGCATGCTAGAAATCTGCATGCTAATAATAACTAGTTTAAAGTGGAAAAACTATTCCAAACACCTGAAAGATAACCACTACATTTACTTATCATATTTGAATTGAAAGAAATGTATGTGTTCAGGCTGAAAGACACTGTAAACAGGACATGACACAATTACATACAGTACAGTGGTACAGTGGAGAGGGAATTTTACACACTAGTGTAACCCTGACTCTATTGTCTACTGATGTGACAGTCCATTGCAAATAATACATTTTGTACAGTGAACTTGCTATGCATAAATAGAGCAATGAACACTGCGAATGACTGTAAATCAGAACACAACTTTTGACGCCACATCCCCTTTGCCTTCCTAAATGAGAATGATCACGGATAATTGGCAGATGGCAGGTTTTACAAGGCGAGAAGTGTGAGAAGTGATTAATGCTAATTAAGGCTGGTGAAGGAAAGAGTGAGGGAGTCTGACATTGACACATGACATTGACTAGAAAAACCTCTGGCAGATGTGCAAGAATGCACACTTAAGAAAAGACACACATTTTTAACTTTTAAAATCTTTTACGACACAAGCCTGTATGACTTACTTTTTTCAGTGGAAACACAAAAGCAAATGTTAAGCAGAATGTCCGAACTGCTTTTCTCTAAACCACAAATAGAATCTCATACAGGTTTGAAACATCTCAACTTGTAAATTATTTATTTTTATATAAAATGCACAAATATGATGCATGCTAATATATGATCATATACTTTCACTGACGTGCCATTATATGATAAAGCAATAAAACAAGAAAATAGAAGACAAGAAAAAGAACAGCAACAGGCAGGGAGACACAAAGGAATCTGACAAGGAAGGAGAGAGCGATAAGGTGTTAATTCTGTGAAGTCTCACATTGATGTGCTGGTTTCTCTGATGGATGAAGAAAGTGTGTTGTCAGCTGAGCTGCAGGCAAAGAGCAGCAAAGGGTGAGCAGTCCACAATCCGTTCTGCATGCCAACCACTCCTTAGCCTGCAGTCCTCAAAATAACAACTGCTTAATAAGCAACACTGTCTTTTAATGATCCCTAGGTCAGGATTTACAATGAATTATGATAGTATAACAGCTTGTTATTGCATGCCCAGTTTAAATAAGACAATGTTTAAAGTCTCCCACTATCACTGAGGGTTCGTTTAAATATCGGTGCACTGGGCTAGACAGTATTGATCTGGAAAATCAATTACTAGCTGCATAGCTGATTTTGGACCGGGGTTTTAATAGCTCAGAGGTAATTATACAGCACAAACTTCATACATAGCAGGACGTCCTTAAAGATCCACAACACCTTCTAAATATAACTACAGCACATGGTCCGATATCGCAGTAATCCCACTCCTAATCCTGACCTTTACAGGCTATATTTTTAAATAAAATCTAGGATGCTGAATATAAATGATGTTTGCAAACAAATTTCGGGAGGAAGTAATTAGCACGGCTGGCTCCTCATTTCCTAATCATGCTATCATCCTGTCAGAGCAAGAGAAACCTCCTATAAATATCTCATCAATATCTCGTTCATAGCATTCCTCCACCAAACCAGACTTCACCATTCGTGGTACTCAGGGATCAGGCCGGATGCTGAGCACTGTCCGGATCCTCACGGACAAGAAGGGATAAAATCCCTAGGGTTTAGAAGTCCGCTGATTTCCGAGCTCTCTCCCCAGTCACCACGCCAAACACGCTTAATTATATCTATTAAAAGTAAGTACAAACTCATGAACTGCAGTGGATATTGAAATGAGGATGGTCATATCCTCCATATCATATAAGTAAATCCTTTAAGACACTAGCAATTTAATCATTTCCGTAAACAAATATTATTTTGCAAATCTCAAAATAAAATTTGGCAAATCTCAAAATAAATATTTGAATGTGTGTATATAATGTTTTCATGATTCATAAAATTATTCATGTTCGAAATCGGATACATTGGACAGTAGCCTGTTTTTATTAGATTACATAGTTTAAACTATTTTATCAAATAGTGCACAAACAATATTGTTATTATATAACAATTTAAACAAATTACATTTGACAGTTGCAAACAGTTACTGCTTAATATTTCTGTGGAAACCAAGATATATGTTTTCAGGATTCTTTGAAAAAGGTAAAATGAAAAGCAATTGTATATTTATTTCTTGAACAAAATGCTATAATCCCAGATAACATGTGACAGAAACCCACATGCTATTACCCTGTACCAGGCATTGTGACATTGCTTGCCTTGAACCCAACAGAATAACGAGTATTTTGGTTTGGTATACTTTTCTGTTTGTGTCTGAAGATGTTAAGGAAAGAGCACCAAAAGCCATGGTGAAAACACGACATTTAGTGCCTGTCTATGCTCCTGACATTGTTATGGCACAATGAATGACATTTAACAATGGCCAGATAGAGAATTGACCATCCTGCTCCAGACTCAGACTGAAACACTCTCATTATACCTAAAGTCTAAACTGTCAGCCTGAAGGGTAAAAGCAGATATTTTAACTAGAGGGGGTGAAATAACAAGACAGTGAGTCTGAAATGACAATGACTTCAGAGAGGTCTGAACTTTAATGGTGTGGGGTCCTAACAGAGAAAGACAATGGTCCTCTGCTCATTTAGAAAGACTCAATGAAAGATTCACTCAGGCACACGGAAAATGCTAACACTTTAGTTTATGCAACAATTCTCACGACTGCATATTGGATGTTTATTAGCACATATAAAACAATATATTTCTACAACACATACAGCTTTATTCTGTCTGACTCTATTTTAGATCTCTTAATCTGTCCCCATATCTAAACTTAAACACATATTAACAATAAACGATTGATAAGCAGCATATTAGGAGTTTACTGAGGCAAAATTAATTTTTAATCATTTACAGTGAGATAAAGTAAGGCCTAAAAGCTTTTTTAAAATCATGCTTTTTATCTGCCATACAAAATAAGAAAAAGCTGAAAACCTGAATTGATGACCAAGAGTATACATAGTAACACAAAACATATTTTGCTGTGCCTTCCCATTTTTTACAGAGTAAATAAATAGACCTTCTCTTGAACTGATATTGTGCTTTCATCAGGCTTTCAATTACCAAAGTAATCTTTTGAAATATTTGAGGACAGCAAGGTCAAGGTTTTATTACCAACACAGAGAGGATGAGAACACAACATATTTTAAACTGAGGCAAAACTGAAAGCATCGTTCATAATCATGAAGTTTTCAAGCCATTTGTACTTAGATTTCATTTTCACAAATTGTACATGCAATGAAGCAAATTCTTAAAATACCAAAGTCTTAAATATATACCAGTTCAAAAAGAAAATACAAATGCACCTTTAACATTCCAAGAGCCATTTTTAAATATGACATTAATAAATGAATCTAATTTGTTAATAAATATTTAGAGAACACTACAGTCTGTGTTTATTTTGTCTTCATTTTCCCCTGACCAAACCTGTCTGGAGGGAATTAATTAATCCATAACTATTTTGCAATGCTTTTATTGCAAAAGGGAGGTGGGTGAACATAAATTGTGGTCAGCATCCACAAAAATGAATTAAACAACATACCATTATCTCCTGCTCTCATCTCCCTTTTGTCTAAACTGTTCCACTCACGGAAAATGCTGACTTCATTAAATGTGCTCTTCAGCTCTGGAAACAAAGAAAAACTCACTTGCATGCCAAAATAGTGATAGCCAGCCCATAATGGATTTATATCCCCTCCTTTTTGCTAGTCTGCTATAAGCGCTATAAAAATTGTGGCATTGGTTTAGTGTAGCGTTCTAAGCTATTATATGTACAGCATGTGATTTAAGTGCATTTAAAAGGAGACCAAAAGTATGCAGCTAGATATTAACTTTCAAAAAATATTTCAGTATTTTTTGCAAAATTAGTCTAAACTATAAATGTTAAACATGTTTTAATACAACTTAATTGAATTCATACATGCAATGTTAATATATCACATAACAACTATATATATGTGTGTGTGTGTGTGTGTGTGTGTGTGTGTGCGGGTTTATGTGGTTTATGAGGACACAAATTTGTATAATGACAT
>JAUMHQ010000053.1:5300519-5317757 GCA_032361165.1 Enteromius paludinosus | reverse complement strand
AGAAAACTAAAGTGTTTTTTGACCTTGCATACACATAAACCTGTTTTAAGACACTCATAAAACAATATTAGCCACCTCTAAAATGGCATAATAGGGGCACTTTAACGGTCCAAAAGTAGATATGTCCTGATAATAAAACAATTTAATTTCACAGAATGCAACAGGGCCCCCTGTTCAAGTGAAAAATATTCACTTGAAATCTCAAAATATTTGCTCTGTGTGTTTTATTGCCATAATCATCCCAACATTTTTTGGCTACAACTATGAAAAGACTGGCAGCAAAATAAAAGTCATAATGTCAGATTTGGATCCTAGAACATGGATTTTGGCAACAACACTACAAAGTCAAGAGAATGTGCATAGGTGCTCGAGTTTAAAAAGTTTAAAGGATATGAAAGTCAAACCTTTGGCTTGACTTCAGCTATGCTGCAGCTGAAGGGTCGGTGTAAAACTCTGAATGACCCCATCCATTGGGGACATACTAAATGGAAGAGGCAGGACTTATGGCCGCCTTCGCTACTTGTGTCCTCCATCACTCAGCACAATGTCTGACCTTGTGTTATGGCACGGTAGCCCTCCTCTCGCATCCCGAGACAAATAGTGTCTCTCTACTGCCTCAAAGCCACTCCACTAAAGGCCTCTACTGACACTAACAGCTTCACTCTCATTGTCAGAGTGTCAAGGCCCCAGGTACTATCCACTTAAGCTTAATCAAGGACACAAAATGGATATATAGACATATAAACATGCAATGGAATAAAAAAAAGATTAATTAGCTTGTTCTGAAAAAATGGTGGCTGGACATTTAGTTACTTTTTGCTTTCCACTAACTTCCTACTGTAGCTTCTTATTTGATTCACAACCACACAAAACATTACTCTCGTAATGTAAACCTTGACGTGCAGTGTTTGAATAAGAAATACAATTGGAAATGCCCTTTAGGTAAGTTTGACAGAACAGATGGCTTATAAAACCAAGAAAAAACTGTGAGACCACAAACTAATCAATCAAACCAGGCTAGCAGTCTTATGCAAGCAGCAATTAGGGAAAAAAATGCTTACCGAAGCTCTAAGCATTTTAAGCATGACGTGAAATAAAAACAAATGAATATGATGCTGCTACAAAATCACCATGCTATAATCCCTTTAGGACAATTGAGCACTTTTCCAGATAAGATGGGTGGAATTAGTATTCAATAATAGGAGCATAGGCAATGCTTAACTACATCAGGGAAAAGGCAAAAGGAAATCTCATTTACATTGCTTCAAACACAGTCCCCTAATAGGCTAAAGTAATTCAAATTCAGAAATACTGTAGTCTCGCAGGCACTCGTAGGCTTTGGGGTTCTACCATCTGTTTTTGAGCCAGCAACTGCAAATCTATAATGATTAGGGGGGTGCGATGGAAACTACGGTGGAGATATGGGCATATACTGCAGAAGCATTGCACACATGCAGTGTAAAGCGCATTACGAAGAGTAAAGGTTTGGTGGGAATGGATTGGATTATGACGTGTCAATGAGAATGATTCCAGAGGGAGATGAAACAGCTGTTGCCATTGATTGGCATGATAATTCTGGCACTGAACGGTCCGCAATGAAACAAAAAGCTTTCTACACAGCTGACTCTTAAGTGTCCCTGGCACCATTTTCAACGTGTAAATCATAAGGATTTGTACATCAGTCATTTTCTAGGTTTTTGCATTTGCCTGGCAATTACCTAAAAGGTGGAGGGGGAGTGGACACAGATTTTCATTGTCTATTATGATTTAGCATTTATGATATTTCAACTAGTATGACAAAGTCAATTTGAAGTAAAGCTTTTAATGATTTCTTTATATCTTTCAGCATCAATGCTGCTTTGTACTGCATTCTTATCAGCAGCTACTTGAGGCAGATGGATCCATACTGCAGGTGCTAAATAAAGAGACTGTGAATGTCACTTATGCAGTATGCTTAAAAATATGAAAAAAGTGACACCCTCGTGAAGGAAATTATTTAACAAATGCTAATTGCACCCCAAGGGTTCATTTCTATTTCTTTATCTGCTTCAATCCTTAATCCGCCTCTGTACCTTTGTTGATAAATCCAGCATTTACAGAAAAATATTCACTGAATTAAGTAGATTTATTTTAAAGACCAACAGTTAAACACTAAATATAGCATATAAATGAACACGTTAAAGATAAAAGTATTTTCAGAGTTTATATTTATACTTCATATAAAGTTTATATTTTTGGAGTAAAGTTAAATTAACTTATTAAATGCATTTTTTTATTACTATAATGATAATGAAGAACAAGCAACAATGTTTTTTAGTTAATGTGCTGTAAAAGAAAACGAAATGCTGGTGACGATGCTGCTTTATGTTCAATCATAGCTGTTAAAGATGTCTCTTTTAGCACTAATACTTTGTAAATAAAGGTTTACCATTCTGCAGTTCAGTTTTGTTGTGGGTTTAATTTTAAAGTCTGTTTATAAAACATTTCTTAGAGGAGAAGGAGCCTCATTTGCATGTATGTGCGGCACTGAGTGAAATAGCAGGGCAAATCGATAATGGTAGCACAATAATAACAAGCCGCCTATTAATAATAATAATAATAATAGTTTTATACATTAATAGAAGAATGAGCCCAATATCGTCTTGACTATCAACAAAGACATCTGGTATCGCCGTTATCTCTATCATCTTTACACGATACTATCGGCACAACCCTATAAGGTACTGCACATTGAAGCGCAAGAAGAGGTGAAAGAACTCACTTCTGTCCTCGCTTGATGTTTTTCCATGCACACATTTGTAGCACACAAACAGAGAGCAGCGTTTCATACAGCTTGTGATTCCTCTAGTGCTGTACGATTAATCATATCGCAATCGCGATGTCAGACTATGCGATTACATTACAGCAAATGTTGCGATTATATTAAATAAACAAATGCATTCGTGGACGTAACAAGACATTCATTCTTGCGTTACACCAGACGTGAATGAAGCGTTAAGTGCGAGTGATTTATATGTTAAGCGCGATTCGCGTGAATTAAGTGGCACGTTAAACACGTCGCTGTGTCGTATTTTCTGGCGTTCTTCTCCAAACACTGTGTGCCATGTGCTTTGGCATATGGCACAAATATGACATATTAATGTAATTTCTGCCCTCAACCATTAACATGGGCGCGGAAAAAAATATGCACTGCTTGCGCCCTGCTGACGTGTGCAGTGTGAAACCGGCATAAAGTCGACATGTTCAAGCGCCCAACTACATGCGAATAGCGAGATATATTCACCCAAGTCACCTCAGGTGTGAACGCACTTTTAGCAAAGAGGAATTTGAGAAAATGATTGGCACACTGGACAAGAGATATCAAAAGAAATATATCAAGTATATGTTACATCCTGCAAAAATGTTTTGGGACAACATGTAAAAATATAAAAATAGTTTTTTTTTTTTTGTGTATCTGAACTTTTGACATTTTAATTTTATTTTAATGTTAATTAAATGTCATTTAATTAAGTAATGTAAAGATGTTACTGTTATTTAATTTACTTTTAATTGTTGTTGCTAGATTGCACTCTATACTGTATCTCAGTTGAGAAATACAGATTTCAGCATTATTAGTAATGCATTTTCCTTGATAACAAGGAAAACCACTTCATCATATCATGTGTATATCATATCGCAATCACAAATCGCAATTTTGACCTTAACAATCGCAATGTGACATTTTTCCCAAATCATGCAGCCCTAGATTCCTCTTGCACTTTTCTCAAAAACTCATCTCGCCAGACACAGGTGGTTTAAAAGTCTACTGTTCAAACGCAAGAAGACATGAAAGAGAAATCAATACTGTTTTTATGACTGTAATATGACATTATAGTACTAAAATTTATGGCTGTCTTGATTTTTAGACATTAAACCATCAAAACAAAAGCAAATTAAGAGAAAAGTGCAGGTCCCTTAAGCTTAATTTTTGTTTACTGATAAGCACTTCTTATTACAAGTAGTGTATGTGTAGTAGTGCATATGTGCATATGTGATGATAGTTGGTGCTTCGAAATGCACATTAAAGCAGCCCGGACTAAGATCAGATGGAGAGATTAAGTAAAATATACTAAACACAGTGCTGCTCTTCACTCTGAAACACACCGCACAGATATTAGTTTAATTAAATCACAGCCTTTGCGGTTTGATAATCACACAAAGCTTTATCATAATTTTGGATTTCCTATTTTGATTAATTGTGCAGCCCTAAACAAACATACCCTAATCTGGTCTCATAGTGTTTGTGCCATTCTCATGTGCAATGTAAACACACTGTGCGGATAGATTTTTAGAAAGTTTGGTAATCATATTTCCCATATTTAACTTGGTGCCGTTATTTCAGGTAGACCATCCTGCATGCAGATCATTATTGCAGATAAGCCTAGGAGTCTAACATGTACAGAAAGGCTCAAACTGCAGTGTTTTAGGCTTAAGTGTCGACTAAGATTTCATTATGATTCATGCAAAAAATTCTGACAGGGAAGCAGCATTAATTTGATCCGACTCAAAAATCTCACAGGAGTCTAAATGTAATTTAACAATCCCCCTTTAAATGGGCCCTTTTCTAAAAATGCTGAGCAGAGATGAATTGATTAAACAAATGTCTGAGCCACCTCTGCTCTTGTATAGAGGTAAATGGCAAGAAGAAAGCTAGCATTTTAATATCAACATGTACAAATTGAATAACTGGTATAGCAAAACTAAATTGGTCAATCAAAGCAACAAAAGTATTAAAAACCTTAATGTTAAATTCAACAGTAAACAATTATATTTCATAAATACTGCCCATCTTTCTATTCTAACACAAACAATCACAAAATATATTATGACTTGTTATCATGCTTATGTTAGGTGTGAATACTTAAGTTACACTGAATACATTACAGAAAGAAAAGTTCTTAATTAAAACTGTACTTCTTTCCTGGCTGCCAGCCCATCAACATTTTGTAAAAAAACAAAACTAAATTAGCTTCAGCACTCTGATACATCTCCTCGAAATACAATTAATCCGTTAACTACAGAAAACATGACAAAGCATATTTAAAAAAATAAATAAATAAATAAAAATCCAAAAGGCAGCCATAGAGGCATGTAAATGTCATACTAAGAGAACCCACTGCACCATTTTGTCATTAACGTAACACCACCCTCTCGCTCCCTCTGAATGATCTAAAAAGCATTCAGACCAATTTCCAATCCCACAAGTGGATTTTTGGTCCAAAAAGGCTTGCAAGGTGCATTAGCAACAGCTCTCATTCACTCAAGAGGACCGGCATGCTAATGTGACTTGCCAGTGCAGACAGTGTTTGGAAGTGCCTTCACTGTGCTGAAGGCCTTTTATTAGAAATTATACATGTACGATTAATAAACATCACATCGGCCGTGGGATGTGGTGCCAGAAAAATTGGCCACTGATAATGGAGGAGTTTCTATCTTGTTTGCCTGTCATGTTGCCTCCTAGAGCCACATCTGCATGAAAAAGTGCCGAAGAGATGCAGCATCAGAATGAAGAACTCAAACCTACAGTAAGTCCATTATAATAAAAGCTGAGAGGAAAGGTTTTAACTAAATGGCATAATTTAGAAACATTAGACAAAAGAAAATACTAGCTCTGAATTCAGTCCTCTCTTTTACAGCATAAAATGTCTAATGAAAATTCTGAAAAATAGGGTTAAAAGAAATAAGAATGCTACTTTGCTGTGAAAAATAGAGTTGTTGGACTAAACATCCAAACTTACAGAACACTGCTTGTGAAAGCAAATCAGTGGACTGAAATTAATTGTTGCATATAACCATTCTTAGCTTAGCACGTAATTGCAGAAGTGTGCATATTAGAAATAATGAAACAGATTGTTCATCAAAAAATGTTGACATCGAGCGAGCAATGAATAATGAATAAAAGCTTAAATTAAATCTGTTCATCATATAAAGCAATCCTCTTTTTAAAAGACTTGGAATAAAACCAGTCAATTCATATGGATTATCTTCTTTTTTGTAATTTTTATAGTGTCATAGGTTGAAGTGTCATTTTGGGTGAAGATACCAATAAACTCTGGAACCTTTGAACTTTCGCTACACTTCTTAAGCTCAAATAATGCTTAAAGTATTCTTCCCCTGTAACACTGAAGACACATAATGCGTTTGAAACATCAGTGAGGATTACAGAGAGGGGTGCCCTGTCAGAAACAGGTTGGGCTTATGGTTTCAATGTGAGTTAGCACACTTAGAAGCTGTTTCACACAAGACGTGTGCTTAAATTCAAAATGGAACTGCAAAACAAAAAGGTCCAGAACACAGAAAGACAAAATTCAATTTGTTTTAATTTTCATCAAAACAAGGCATTAATGAACTGAGGCGCTGAAGTTGAAAAAAGCATGTTTGCAATTCTAACATGATCTAAAAAGAGACAAAACTGGCCAAAATTGTGGGGAGTGTTGCAAAGAGTACTGTTTCCGATATGCCTTGAAGAAAAACAGAGCAAGTAATGCCTGTAGCCTTGGTACATAGAGCTCAGGGATTGTTCTCCTCCAGCAGCCCTGTAGCACACCAATAGAGATAAATGTAATCACTGCACTTTGTTCTCCCCTGTGATATCACGCCTTCTTATTACTTCTCAACCGGACAGCCTCTCAGTCCAAGATCAAAATCTTATTTTGTTGCACATTTGCTTTGGGCTTCAACCCTCTCCGATTTCAGTAGGTAATTACAACTCAGTGTTGCTGCCCTTAGACCAAAGACACATCAAATCACAACTACTGTACCTTTCCTAAATATATGGGATACGCCAATATCATTGTTGATTGTCCTTTTGAAACCATGTCTAATGAGTTTAGGACTTGGAGCCAGTCTTAGATCAGTGAAAAAAGTTAATTCCAGCAGTGCATGTGAATTCTGCCCTGACATTTATGTCTCTGTATTTTTTTAATCCCTATAAATGTGGCAAGTTTCAGCTCATCAAAAGGAAGCGGTGATGATGACAAAGGTGGCCTTTAAGAAAGGCCTTTGACTGAAGACAAACCAAGGAAAGTAACATTTATCAAAGTCTAATACCAGGGCTGCTGAAGCAAATAGAAAATGTCATTTATCAAGATATGCCACAATGCCAGACAACCCATAGCATTATTATGGATTTCTCTGCTAAAACGGTCTTGCCTGAAATGCAGATTTTTTTAGATCTGATTTTTTTAGGTCATGTAATGGATTCCTAAATTTAGTTTGTTCGTTAAGTGCGTTTTGAACTCAATTGCAACTCAGCACTGACTAAGGAAGGTTTTTAGCAAATAATTTTACTTGTGCCTGGATTTGTGATGGTGTCAGGTGACCCTTTTGCAAGTGGCTTAGTAATTTTTTAATCAGTTTTGCTAGTTGAAAATAAATTACTGATCACTTTTACTAGTTGCGATGCATTTTCTATATTTGTTAATATCTATAAATCTATAATAAGATTTATAGACAAGAAAATAAAATCTAGATTATTCCGTTTTTTTCCACCTTCGAATCCAAATTTCTTTATAATTAATTCCGCAATATTCATTCATTAGGTCAGCCTGAGTATTATAAATTTAAGAAAATCAATTAAATATAAATCACCTTAGAGAGAATGCACTGTAAAAAACACATTACACCCCTCCCAAGAGAGCAGTATATAGTATTTACTATAATATCCACACCCTACTACATCTAAAGAGTCAGTAATACTACACCCTGAAATTAATCACAGACCAAATGAACCCCAGCTAATTTCCTCCCTGCTTTCTGTGCCTTTCCCTCTACTGATCCGAATGAAATCAGAGCCACAACTATAACCAAACTCACGTGGGATTCATACTCACAAGCACAAATGGATTGAACTGCCTCAAGTGCCACAAATGACTGGTGAGCCTTTTCTATCTGGAAGCCCACTAAAGAGGTCAGCTGCACAACACTAAGAATTAGATTATGTAAAAGTTAAGATCACTCACACTTTAAAAAGCAGCAGACTGCAAAATGATGCAAGAAAATTTGGGCATAATTATCCATTTACTGCCTCAACTTAAAGGAGTCATAGAAAGCCAATTTTTCACAAGCTAATATGATTCTTTAGGGTCTTGATGGAAAGTTTGTAATATAGTTTGTTTTAAATAATTTTAAAGATAGTTTGAAAAAAACGTTAATTTAATCGTCAAAAACGGCTCTTTAGAAATCACTCTGTACTGTGTACTTCCCCTTTAAATCTTCACGAGCTCTGCTGACCCCGCCCCTCTTTTCAGAGGCGCTCTCGGAGGATCTTTTTTTAGCCGTATTCATAGTGAAACTTGTTAATCAGCACTTTATTAGAAAAGGCGATTTGCTAAGATTAATTTAAAGACATTATACTCACTGCTTCTGTAGGTAAGGTTGGATCATGAATGATTCGCGTGAACATAAACGCATTTCGGTTGATTAAGGTGCATTCCCTTCAAAACCAAACGTAACGTTAATCCTCTGCATCTTCAGTCTCTCAGATGTCGGGAGTAAATCACTACTGCTATGTTCATTAATACATTCAACAATAAAACACCTCAATCTCTTAGGAGTCTTGCTTGTCTCTGTGTCTCGGTCTGATGACGGCTCACTCAGGGCGGGTCAGGTAAGACACCAGTTCAGTCTGTGTGACATGCTGCTGTCAATCAACTATTGTGGCAGTGGCCTCTGTTGGTGTGACGCCACACCGAAATGCATTTGAGAATGGCTTGATTTCAGAAGGGACAACTTATTTTTATTAAATTAAAAGAAAACTACTGGGTGGATCTTTATCATTGTAGGGTGGTTGTGTACACACGCTCCCAACACACATTTCAGTCCAAAGAGCTTGAAAAAGTGCATGTAGCACCGGATGACCCCTTTAACTAAAAATTACACTATTTAAAACATTTTCATAAAAATATAAAGCCAGTGATTTTCCAAACCTTTTTTTTTCAAATGATAATGTACTACTTTTAAGAGATCTCAAAATAGTTCTGAATGTAATAATCACTGTTAAGTTGACAGAGCCTGTACTGTGAATGATTTAGTTTTTAAGTGACATCTGCTAAATTGCAGGCATGCAATTTTAATAGTGGCACTGAATTATAGGCTTTCAGTCAAAACCAAAGTACTACACATACAAGATGTGAAGATGTGAAATATTCAATAAAACTTTTAGGAAAATGTGTTAAAAAGCATACCTTTTGTGCTGCAATTACAAGTCACAATAACACCAAACCTATTTTATGTCATGAATATGTAGCCTCAGACATTGAAATCATTATGACCCTTGACCTCAGACACATCATAATAATCTAATGACAAAGCATTGCTGTTCTCTCTCGCGGGTGGACATAATTACTTTTATTCGGCTCTGATATTGTCCCGCACCCTTCACTGATGAATAGCAAGCTTACAGATTGATGTTTTGTTTAATATTTAGTAGATGGGCAGCAGTTTACTTTTCAGCCTGACTGCTTCCAGTGAAGCACTTCATTTAGGCTGCATAAATATTTCAAAGTACCTCATTAATTATTTGAACCCTGCATGCACAATCAATGTGTTTCCATTAATTACAGTTTATTCAAAATTCATATTCGCCTGCCCACTCATTGATATATTTACACAAACAAATTACACCGTTAGACATGTACGCCCCATTCTGTTGATGTAGTGGCTCGTGTTTCCCTGATAAAATGTCACAGCCATTAGTGCTGCCGTTTCTGCCAGCTCTATATTCATGCGAACAGTCTCTGGGTCCTGGCCATAAGACATTTTAGCGACAATAGAAGGACAGTTTTAAAATTCCTCTCTGACCTAAAGTCAGTCTTTACATTCAAGAAGTTCAGGTATGATTTTAATAGTATTTCCTAATTTGATATTTGCCCTTCGGATAGTAGGTAGTTTATTCACAACAAGGACAAGCATTATAAATGGCGTATGGAAATGGGAAATGGAGAGGATCATTCAGATAGGATAGATGGCTTTTATCCGCGTGTCCTTCTACTGCACGAGACATTAAATCACTACAAGCCTGCTGCACCTATGAAGATGAAGAACACAATGAAGGACAAGGTATGCATGCCATGCAGTAAACCTCCGTCATGTGTGCAGTCCAAAAAACATGCTTCTAGATGTGCACATATGGCGAACTGCCATAATGAACCACTGCTTAAATGCATAAAATGTTGCAAGGTTAGCATTCCTTTAAGCACAGAAAACATGAGCTGAGAAAGAAAAGCAATTTCATTAAAGCTTCACTGCTCAAGTGAAGCTTCCCTTTAAATCTATAGCTATGATTTAAATGGAAATGTTAAGCAACAGAAACACTGGACCTACAGCAGGGTTAGAAATGAATGAGAAATACTAAATATTTGCCTAAATAGCGTAATTGAATTTGTTTTACATCATCAAAATTCAGGCAGTCTGATAACAAAAAATATTCCCGATAACCCACTGCTGCTTCCAGAGCATTTGTTGTGATATAAATGTAATATCTGATAAAATGTATTTATGTGGTCACTCACGAAAAAAAAAAAAAAAATACTACAAACTGAGTTATCAAATATTTCCCTTTAATAAAAAAGGTTATTTCTGGCACTGACCTAATGTGTAATGTGATATTGTAAAGCACTTCAAGGTGAGAGTGTTATTACCCAGAGGGTTTTCTATTTGATCCAGCTTTCTCCTGCTGTCCCAATGCTGCGTAAGCTAAATCTCTTCTGGCCCATCAGCTGACCCGGTTCTCTGACCCTTATTCTATATATATGGGTGTGAGCGTATGTTTCAAGGTAAGAGCTTGAGATGTGTACAACATAAATGGTATTTGGGGTTTTGTACGCTGTTATAACTCACACTTAGTGATGAACATACCCCTTTGACCTCACATCTATGCTGAATAAAATATCTATTTCAAATTTCACTTAAGAGTCATTAGTACTGGTCACCTTTGGTTAAGTATAGAAGCATTGCCTATATTTCAGCATGATGCAATCAAAAGTGTTTCAATAATAAGTGCTACCATGGGGTCCCTAATCAGTTGCTTATGATTCAAAAGGTAGATTAACCTCTAAATGAACACATTTTGCTTCTGGCTTGAACGAAGAAATGTTTAGTGAACTGGCTGATACTTAAATAATCAACAGTTCTAAAATGGAAGAAAAGGCCTAATGCTGTACAAGGAAAACCTGTAAATGTAATTCCATGTTTGAAAAAAACGTGCAACATCATTTGTATTGCAGCATAATGTTTATGGCCTACTTCATTCTCCTGGATGAAAGGCATTGTGAAACGATGACAGAATATTCCAGAACTCTTTTGTCCTCTTCTAGTTCTATGACTCCTAAATGCAGCATCAAAAGCACCAGAATTACCATGACCCTTGGTGTAGGTGCAGGTTAAATCAACAAAAAAGCTGCAGAGCATTCTCCTGGGATAGATAAGAAGAATGTAGTGTCAGTGAGAGGCGGGTGGAGCCCACTGTAGGTCGGGCTCAGAAAAACTTAGGCACTGGAACAAAAGAAAAGGGCACTTACGATCGAAACTTGGAAAGCACAGAAAAGAGAGAGCAAAAATGGCTTGAGGCACTAGGAAAAAAAAGTGATTTTACACCACTAAAAGCAGATCGGAGAAAGTGTGTGTGCATAATCTAGAAGTTAGTCAAGCTGAAAGAAGAAAAAAATCAATAAATGCCACCAGAGATGATCAAAGTTTGGTTTCTTCCCCCACACTTATTGCTTCTTTTGATCTCCTGTTATTCACTCCTACGAAATCATGAACCAGTGATACTACAGTACACACAACTTACTTATCCACAAAGTCTGAAATTTAGCCACAGCATTTCTGATTTAGGTTTTGTCTCTTAGGGAAACCTTAAATCATTTTTTTCTGTAATCTAGAAATTTGATTACAGAAAAAAATGCTTTAAGGTTTCCCTAAGAGACAAAACAGCTTGTTTAAGATGCATTTTTGAATTACAACATTGCATTTCTAATGCCTTGGGAAGGCCTGCAAACTGTACTATACTGCATATAGCAGTAAATAAATCTGTAAATGAGAGGAAGAACACTTTGAATATCTCTTGGTTCACTTTAATGCGTGTGGATAAAACAATTTACTGGAGGACAGAGAGTGATATTCTTGTAGAGCAGACACAGATAAATCCTATAAACCTAACAACTACCCAGGCAATAGGGGCCCTATCATAAAACCAGCTTATAAAAAGCTCATTTGGTCTGTGCTATCTGTAAACAACACTGACATGGAAGTGGTTCCTAAACCAGAAACACACAAGGTCTATGCATTATGGAGGTATGATACAAATCCATGTAATAAAGGTATTTTGTGATCATGCATTACATAATTCAGAGAACTACAGCACAACAGTGAAACTAACAAATTCTGTATATATTAAATCGAAACCTCAACCTAGAGAGAAATCACTTTCAGGGATGCCAACAATTAATGGTATTGGTTTTGTTTCTATGAATATCAATAAGTCTTTTCAATAAACAACTCACCACCTGTAAATCAAACACTTGCAGGTCCTTGCAGGTGGTTTAAGTTTGCATCAGTCACTGTTACAGAACAGAGAGTTTCAAACAGAAGTGACTCGCATATGGCATCCAAATTATGAAAAGCATCAGTAATAGTGTGATTAGAATTAGAACAACTTAGAATTACCTTACCATTTTACCCAATAGAATTTTCCAATGGCTTTTGGATTACTGCATAAAACAAGAGCCGTTTTCATCCAAATAATTAGCCTGAAGCCTAATACAACTGCCAGAAGTAAAAAGCAAATGAACTACACAGCAGTTACAAAGTGACCACTAAGCTAGCAACAAATCTTTTAATCTTCATTAAAAATGTACAAGTTGGAAAGTTTCAATACTTTGCAAGTGAGCAAATATAAACTGTGAAAGCAGATTAGATGAGTTTGACCTCTGACAATCACTGTAGCTCTACTTGTTAGCAATCTCCTTGTATTAACTACTGACATTTAACCAAAAACTTATTAAACGTTAATTTACTACACCAAAACTTGTCTGTGTGTCTCTTCACACCACATTGCTGTAACACAGTTGCCTATACCACGGTGATATAAAAACAGTGTTGTGTGCTTATCTGCTGTTTTATTTTGGTCCGAATGTAAAAAGAAAAAAAAATACTTTCGTGTGCATTGTCAAGTTTGGTACTGTACACAAAAAGAAATGGGTAATTGGGGACATCTCCGAGGATTGCAAGCTGCAAAGTCCAGATTTCATCAGCAATGGCATACAGAGCATTTGTGTAGATTATTGTTTAAGAAGATTTATGTTGTTCTCCAGTCAATGCAAAAAAGCTGGTAAATATTCATATTTAACCTTGAGGTCAAATCGTATTATGCATCTCTAAAGAAAAAAAGAGTTTGCATTTTCCTGACACACAACTCCTTAGTTGCTGTTTTACATATGGCACTACCTTTTTCAGCTACAGTATACTGAATTCTGTCTGAACATATTTTGGGGAATTTCTGGGGGAAAAAGGCAGCTTTGAGATTGTAATTCTCTAAATGTAAATATTTTAGTTACAGTAGCGACCAAATGAATCATGCAACAATGGTGACAAGTGTGATTTTTTTCTGATTACAATGCTTCTATCCTGATCTAACACTTATGACTGACACATTATTTTTCACATGTTCAGATGTAAACAGAAGTGATCTTGCACATGATGTACAATGTGCGAAAGCTTCTGATAAGCCCAGATATTATTTTGCATCTTAAAATTGAACACCATTTCTTTATCTTTCGAATATAGGTCTATGTTTATACCATGCAAACACATTTTTACAGACTTCACATGATTAAACGATGAGGCTAGGCACTGCACTGATCATTCTGAAGAGGAGGTGATGAAAACCAGAAAAAAAGCCTGATGGTGGATCAGCCCACGTTACTTCTACTTTAGACTAATGAAGTTAAAGTCACTCTTTACCATCTATAAAAAAAAAATAACACAAAGCTCTGAAGATGAGCATAGCATTGTTCTGCACACTCATAAGTGTATCTGTGAGTTAATAATGCTCAAGATTACACTCTCTATGTACTTTCTCTTACCAGATTTATTTCATCTCTCAAGGTCCTATATGAAAATTGTTTTTCCTTTCACAAAAACAAGGATCGATCATGTAATTTCCTTATTTACTAACACAGATCCCATTAGGGCCTAATAACACTTTCAGGTAGAGAATCGTACTTTCGCAAAAAAACAAGGTGGTGGTGCTTTTTTTACTGACTCTCATCTGTGAGTGTTCAGTCATTTGGTTTCATTTAAATGTAAATTTGTGCACTGAGCAGTGCTGCATTGGCACACTGTTAGCAGATCTGAGCTGGTGATGGATTTTTATAACTGCGAGGAAAATACACAGAACCTCTGTCGCTTCCAGCTTTCTCTCATTGAGTGGTCTACTGGTGGAGTTTGGCGGCTAGACAATTTCACTGCTAAAATTAGATTGTTGCTGCTAAAACGGCATTGTATATGTGTGTGATCATTTAAATTCAATCTGAATCCTTTAGCACAACGCAAAAAATATGTTTACACGTGCAGTTCTAATCAAGCTGCTGTGAGTTTTTCTGTATCCATCTTCCTAAGAATACAGCATTATTGTACGCAATGCACAAAGAAATACACGAACAACTGAATAAACACTGGTTGTCTTTTTGAATTAAGTGCCAACAGAAGTCCAACTAGTCTATATACAATATAAATGAGAAATAACAAAGCACTTTGAAAAAAAATTTGTGACATTTAAATAAATTAATAACTATTTTACTCTCAATGAAATTGAACTTTTAAAGTGCATGTAAATGTACTTCATTAATGAAAAGTAAAATTGTAGTCATACTGCTGCCATATTTAAGTGAAAGACTTCTAATGAGGGTCATCTGCAAAGAGATCTAGCTGAAAGTGACTTGATAAAGGCCATGCATTTTCATATCACAGATCTTCATATTATTCTGAGATATATGCATGTGTGAGGATGAAAAAAAACTTTAGAAACATAGCAATAGTTAGAATTATTTAATAATCCTCTGCAAACTATTCATTTTAACAGTTGTGTTTTAGCTTGTTTTTGCAATGTGCCGATAGACCTTAATTTACTCATGTCTACGCAGTCTGTGCCACCTTCCTCTCGGGAAAAAAGAAAGCCTAACCATTGCGTGCCGTTATGCATGTTCTACGAGGCATGCACGCTTGACTGGATGCATTGAGAACACTTTTAAAGTTACATATAAGCCCCAACGGGCTTGCTGAGAGCAGTGTAGCACGCAAGAGGTCTCAGTTCCTGACCTTTCACGTAAGTTGCACTCATTGCGAAGATGTGATGTTCTTCCGCATTGATCTCTGAAAAGCAAATCTGACAAGCTTAAAGACATCTCAGGCAAAAATGACAAGCTGCCGTAGCTTAAAAGCTGACCTTCTGTACATCTGCCACAGGCTTAAGGCATCTCCAGTCTTTTGTGATAACTGGATAATTAAAAAATGTTCCAATTCCAAAAAAAAATGTTATTCGAAAAAAATAAACGTCATATAGAAATTTTGCACTTTATGCTAATTTTGATATCATAATAAAATATTTATAAAAGTTTTCTATCAACAAAGTACCCTGCAATAATAATAAATGGTCTTCTATTACCTATGCATATAAAAGTATAAAACATGTAATATACAGCAACACCAATGTCAATACAAATACTTTTCTTAAACTTTCATATCATATTTTCTAATACATTTTTTTATTATTACTGTCTATAAAATAAATATGTCCATCAGCTTCACCTTAAAGCGTACAGTATGTAAAAACGCAGAAGGATAATACTGCTGAACACTGCATTTCACCACATTATCTTAAGTGATGTTTGACTCGAGTCAGTCATATACTGTATGCGTTCACCAAATAATGTCAGCCTTAAATACCATATAACGAAGTCTCACAATAATAACATTATGGTACATGTAACCTAAATATATGTCCGCCTGTTGAATATTTATTTTCTATTGAAAGCTTAAAGTACTCTAGCTCTTTTAATTTCTTCAGTTTGTTTTGTTTTCCTAACAAGGGATGGTGTGAAAAACCTGCTCCTCCGTTTCAGAACAGAACTTTCCGTTTCACTGTCAGTCTCACCTCAGTGTTTACATCTCACCGTTAAAAACGCAAAAATATACGACCAAAATACTTAGTAGCTTCATATATATTAAAAGCTCTACCGTGTCCAAAAGCGCGTTGGCAAAGCGGAAATCAAACAGGTCTCGTAAGATTATATCCAGTATAAAAGTTAAACATTCCAAAGAATGTTTAGTGAGCATATCATGCTGTAAATATCACAAACATATTTTCTCCAGCTCTTACCTCGACCGCTGACTAGGGTTGCACAGAGCGCGAGAGCCAAGAAGATCTCCAAAAAGCGCCGACGTCCCTTCACAGTACTTCCCATTTCTATTCTGTTTCTCACAGTCATTTCAGGGGGTCAATTCGTCCGGTTTTATAATGTTCTGACAGTTCCTCATTTTTTGCCTCAAGGGTCTCTCTCTCGCTTTGACGCTCTGACTTCTTTGCGAAAGCTCAGCGGACATCGCTCCTGCGCGCCGAACTTCAGACACCGCGCCGGCTTCTGCCCTGTTTCAGAGCCTTGTTCCAGTGCACTCAAGACTCGCAGGTGCCGCACGCTCACTAGCAGAACCAGCCAATGGCGCGTCGCGATGGGCGGAGTCATGTTCACCACACGCATCAGCACCAGTCAGGTGGGAATATTCGTGATCTCACTTACACTGGGAAGACATCGCCCGGTCTTATGATTTAACCCTGTAGCACCCAAGCATAGAACTAATCATTGAAAAAAATAATTTCGGCTTTTGGGGTGGGAGTAAACCAATATCAGTGGAATTTTTGAAATCGGACCAATTTTGACAATTTTAGGCATTGTTGCATATTTGCAACTGTGGACTTTCCGGGTTAATTTCGTTCACAAAATCAAGTAATTTTTAGCATATCTTTTGGCAGAAAAGTATAGTGAAAGCTCACCAGGAACAATTAAAGTTACAGAATAGACCTTTAATGAACATTCTGAATACAAATTGCTGAACGCAAACATCTCAGATTTCACTGGGATTTTTGTAGTGAAAAAGTGAAGCACATATGAAATGCTGAAAAAAATAGGCAAATTATGAGAT